>VACF01002196.1:0-146855 GCA_006891605.1 Pleurozium schreberi
GACCAAGTGATGTGACCCCAGTCATATGATTGGACCAAGACATGTGGTTCCAATTACATGACTTGACCGAGTGATGTGACCCTAATCATATGATTGGACCGAGTGATGTGACTCCAGTCATATGATTGGATTGAGTGATGTGACCCCAATTGTATGATTGAACCAAGTGATAAGACCCAAGTCATATTGCATGGATGAGGCATTCGACTTACAATTGTCATTGTAATGGTGAAATAGGACTAAATCCGGGAAGTCATATAAGTATGTCGACTAGCAAGGACGCGCACAGAATGTCTGAAGGGGACCTGCAGAGCTTGGAGCATCTGCCGTTATGGCAAGAAGAGGAGATTCAAGCTGACGCCTTGCGTCTATCAAAGTACCCATGTCCATGCATGGATTGTGCTGGAGGGAAAGTGCTAGATAGGCGTACTATTCGGAAGCACCTAAGAAGCAAGAAAAGAGATCCAGTTTTTACAGCATCTATCCTTGTAAGAGTTTTGGAAAACCCTACTCTTCTTTACAATTGCACCAAAATTATGCCTACAAGKAGCCTCATTCTTCATATAAATATTTGATTGACTTGTGTACGTAGGCCTTCTGGAGACCCTATGTAAGAGCTGCCACTATGGCATCATTGCAAACCTTTATAAGTGAGAAACAAACTTCACCGCAAGACACAGTGAAACGAATATCTCCAAAACTATTAGCTTTGGAGAAGTGGAGGTTAAATGTGTTTGATGGACAATGGTGTGATGGGCCAATCCCAAAGCTAACACAATTTTCCTATTGGAATAGGAATTGGGAAGTGAGGTTATCAAACTTCCCATTCATGGGTTGGGGTCTTTTTGCACTACAACCTGCTAGGAAGGGGGAGGAATTGCTTCTTTTTGTAGGACTGCACTGTACCTTGGCAGAATACAAAATTATGAAGAAGGTATATCCTCGTGTGAAGTCATATGCGATGGAAGTTGAGCCAGACTTGTATATAGATGGAAATGTGCTACAAGGAAATGTTGCTGGTTTTATTAATAGCTCCATAGGTCATGAGGAGATAGGAAATGTTCTGTGGGAGTTCCGCATGGTGCCTAAACCATGGAACACTTCAGAATGGGGATATGTAATTACTCTAGCATCAAGAGATATATATGTTGGGGAGGAGTTGTATGCACACTATCATGTCAATTGAACAACATATTTGAAAATCACTCGAAGAAGTCACATTTTCTACATTATTGTGGGTAGTCATATATTGATAAATGTGATGGTATCCAATCTGAAATTGTCCATCATGGTCATATTTCTCAGCACAATTTTTGATACTATATGATAGCTCACTCATAAAACTCCAAGTGCCAATGGAAGTCCATGGAAGTATCTCGATGATAAAAATGATTTAGAAGTATGAAGCATAATATTGTCATATGTCCACTTCCATGGAATTTATGTGTTTGAATTATGAACTTGATAATGAATTTGTTTTTGTATGTGGTAAACTTGGACCATTGCAGAATGATTATGCACCTCTTGACCNATGTGACCCTAATCATATGATTGGACCGAGTGATGTGACTCCAGTCATATGATTGGATTGAGTGATGTGGCTCCAGTCATATGATTGGATTGAGTGATGTGACCCCAATTATATGACTGAACCGAGTGATAAGACCCAAGTCATATTGCATGGATGAAGCATTCGACTTACAATTGTCATTGTAATGGTGAAATAGGACTAAATCTGGGAAGTCATATAAGTATGTCGACTAGCAAGGACGTGCACAGAATGTCTGAACGGGACCTGCAGAGCTTGCACCATCTGCGGTTATAGCAAGAAGAGGAGATTCAAGTTGACGCCTTGCGTCTATCAAAGTATCCATGTCCATGCATGGATTGTGCTGGAGGGAAAGTGCTAGATAGGCGTACTACTCAGAAGCACCTAAGAAGCAAGAAAAGAGATCCGGTTTTTACAGCATCTATCATTGTAAGAGTTTTGGAAAACCCTACTCTTCTTTACAATTGCACCAAAATTATGCCTGCAAGTAGCCTCATTCTTCATATAAATATTCGATTGATTTGTGTACGTAGGCTTTTTGGAGACCCTATATAAGAGCTGCCACTATGGCATCATTGCAAACCTTTATAAGTGAGAAACAAACTTCACTGCAAGACACAGTGAAACGAATATCTCCAAAACTATTAGCTTTGGAGAAGTGGAGGTTAAATGTGTTTGATGGACAATGGTGTGATGGGCCAATCCCAAAGCTAACACAATTYTCCTATTGGAATARGAATTGGRAAGTGAGGTTATCAAACTTCCCATTCATGGRTTGGGGTCTTTTTGCACTACAACCTGCTAGGAAGGGGGAGGAATTGCTTCCTTTTGTAGGATTGCACTGTACCTTGGCAGAATACAAAATTATGAAGAAGGCATATCTTCGTGTGAAGTCATATGCGATGGAAGTTGAGCCAGACTTGTATATAGATGGAGATGTGCTACAAGCAAATGTTGCTGGTTTTATTAATAGCTCCATAGGTCATGAGGAGATAGGAAATGTTCTGTGGGAGTTTCGCATGGTGCCTAAACCATGGAACACTTTAGAATGGAGATATGTAATTACTCTAGCGCCAAGAGATATATATGTTGGGGAGGAGTTGTATGCACACTATCATGTCAATTGAACAACATATTTGAAAATCACTCGAAGAAGTCACATTTTCTACATTATTGTGGGTAGTCATATATTGATAAATGTGATGGTATCTAGTCTGAAATTGTCCATCATGGTCATATTTCTCACCACAATTTTTGACACTATATGATAGCTCGCTCATAAAACTCCAAGTGCCAATGGAAGTCCATGGAAGTATCTTGATGATAAAAATAATTTAGAAGTATGAAGCATAATATTGTCATATGTTCACTTCCATGGAATTTATGTGTTTGAATTATGAACTTGATAATGAATTTGTTTTTGTATGTGGTAAACTTGGACCATTGCAGAATGATTATGCACCTCTTGACCTTCGGTCTCATAGACAAACGACAGTTCAAAGGGAGGTTGTGCATGAACAACCCACTCCAAATGTTGGGGAAGTGGAGGTGCTTCGCATGGTGGCCGAGTGCTTCAACAAGTATGACAACATCAATGTCAATGGTCAAGGAATAGAAAAAAATACAACTGATGCANTTGTTGATGAAGTTGGGATTGTCTTATGATTCCATACATGCGTGTCGAGATGGATGTTGTTTGTTTCGGAAAGAACTACAAGATGCAACGGAGTGCCCGACTTGCCACAAATCTCGTTATGTACAAAACTCTAGTACCATACCGGTGAAAGTATTAAGACATTTTCCGTTGATTCCTTGTTTAAGAAGAATGTACAGCAATACGCAATTGTCGGAGCTTATGAAGTGGCACGTAGGCGGGAAAAGCAAAAATAAGGTGATGAGATCCGTGGTGGATTCCAAAGCTTGGGATCATATGAACAACAAGTGGCCATAGTTTGCAAAAGAAGAGCGCAATGTAAGGCTGGGCCTCGCACTTGATGGTGTGAATCCCTTTCAGAATCAAAGCCTTAGCCACTCCACTTGGCCTGTGGTTATGCTGAACTACAATATTCCCCCATGGCTGGTGACCAAAAACTTTTTTATGATGCTAACGCTCATCATACCTGGAAAAGAAAGCGTGACAAAGAAGAACATTGACGTATACCTTGCACCATTACTTGAAGAGCTGCAATTGCTATGGAAAGGGGTTGATTGCATGGATGCATCACGGAAAAACACTGTAGACGAAGCATTTAAGCTACATGGCATTCTAATGTGGACTAAGAATGATTTTCCTGCGTATGGATTAATTTCCGGCCAAGTAACAAAAGGGTATAAGGCATGTCCTATATGTGGACCAAACGTAGTGACACGCCGTTCAAAAGCATTGAAGAAGAATGTTTATCTTGGACATAGACGGTACTTGCCAATGAGCCATCAATGGAGACAACAGAGGGCCAGATTTGATGGCCAAGTAGATGTAAGACCTCCACCAAGAAGGATGAGTGGTCGAGAGCAGCTCCGTTATGCAAACAATCGAGAAGAGTGGTTGAAGAAGGCTTTTGTAAATGCAGCAGGAGAAACGACAGATCCAGTACATGAGCACGGAGTGAAGAGGAGGACATGTTTGTATGACTTGCCGTACTGGAAAGTAAGCATATCTAAACATTTGATGCCTTATGTAGCTTGGTGTATTTGTGTTCATGTACATTGTATAGGAGTGTTGTATGCACATTTGTGTCATACAAACCAAGCACTGGTGATTGTACTTAGTCATGTGTCGGATATGACTCGAATTAATCATAATTGAATGCATGAAAAGAAATTTAGAACAACCTGAAGTCACATTGTGCAGGATATGACTCAAAGTAGTCAGAACTTAATGCGTAAGAAGCAATTACTAACAATCTTAAGTCACATTGTGCAGGATCTTTTGATTCGACATACATTGGACGTCATGCATTGTGAGAAGAATATTGCTGACAATATTTTGAGGCCCAAAATATGACTGACAGTCATATTTGCAGTCATATTTTTTTCCAAGAATTTGGCCTCCAAGAATATGACTGCGAGCAGTCACCAGTCATCTCTAGTCATATTTTTGCAGTCATAAAATACCCATTTTGTTGTAGTGCTTTAAATGCATTTTGGCTTGAGATCATCTTGTGATAACTTGTAAAACAAAGGAAGCAACTTCAACTCTTGATTATGAGACCTCTTGGCCTTCACAAACTCCACAAGCTCAAGCATGGGTCACTTGGAAGTCAAGAAATCTTTAGACAACACAACCACAGCTACAAGACATTGTCTAGCTGCTTCAAAAATCAAAGGTGCAAATTGCTCCCCCAGTATTAATGAAGAGGACTACTTGTCAAAGAAAGGTTGATGGGTTTTTGCTTACAAGTCTTTGCACAACTACCTCACAAATTCCTTTTGCTTACCACTATGACTTAAGAATATCTTGAATTTAGGTTTCCATTTTGACAACCTGCAAAGCATGATATTTAGAAACGTAGATCAAAATCAAACATGGCTTATGGATTAACAAGCTCTAACAAGTGAAGGACCATGAAGTGGTCCAAAATCCCGTAATATCAGGAGGGTTATAAAGTACATTCTAGGAAAATAATTCTTAGACCACTTAAAACAAAGTGTTGCAAAATAAGACATGCAAACTAGACCCATGCAATTGGATCTCCAACTAAGGGAGGCATCTGGGCCATTTCCGATCACCCCCCCATTTCCAATTTATAGATTGTTGTCTTTCCATGAAGTTATCCAAAAGGCTCATGTTTCGCCTAATGGGCCATTTCCTATCACCCCCCATTTTCAATCTATAGATTGTTGTCTTTCCATGAAGTTATGGCGCAATCTCTAGAGTAGTTGTGGCTCATTATAATTGGTTGCAAGGCTCTTAATATTGCAATCAGCCCTAAGTCGATTTTGCAATTAGCCTATGGTCACAAATAGAAAGGTCTATATGACCATTGCCTAGATCAAAGCGAATCTTCTACCAAAAAATTCATAGTAATTTTGTTTTTATGTAATAAAATTTTGGAAAAATACACAATCCTTCCAAACTCTATTGTTGTACATGGGAAAAATTCTATATTCAAAAAACTTGCGCTCCAAATATGCATAACTGCTTATTTGATCAGAAATGGGTTGCCTCCCTTTACTTTTAAATGATACCACGAGTTTACCAATGAAACTGCAAAATCTATATCATGTTGAGTCTTTGCATCCTTACACAAATTAAGTCTTAGAACAATGCATGAAACTAAAAAAACAAAATTGCAAAAACCTATATCATTGTTTGCTTTAATTCATTGTTCAAAAGTGAAACGCAATTTACTGATTCCTCGAGACACAAAGCTCTGAAAAACTGGAAATTTACAACTGAAACCACTTCTGATACAGAGGGCGCTGCAGCACAGTATGGAAAGAAAGTCAACCGGGAACATCAGATCTGGACTCTCAATCCCACGCACTTCATCGCTGGCATGGCTTAGCAAGAGCGTGTCAGCAATAACAAGGCGATAGTAACATGCTGGCAGATGCACCAATACTGCAGTAAGGTAGACTGCTCTTAAAGCGACCATTTAAGAGCTGATTGCGTTTTTAGGGAAGCTAAAACTCCTGGAAATAATTTTCAGTAATCTCCTTGAAATAATTTTCAGTAAACTCCTTGAAATAATTTTCAGTAAACTCCTTGAAATAATTTTCAGTAARCTCCTTGAAATAATTTTCAGTAAATTTTCATAGGAAGAAAAAAGTAATTGGCATCTATCCCAAGTCGTTTCATATTTTTCGGAACTTCAAGGAATTAGTTACAAATTTTTGAAGTTGTAATGCAGTGGTCACTAAAAGCGACCACCTCCTGAAATGTACATTGCTGGTACATTGAAGAAAAAAAAATGTACCTCTGTATCATGATCGCTTTTAGAGCATGGGCGCTCCAAGAGCAGTCTACCTTAGAAGCTTAAAAGTTGCTCACTTGCTCAACATAGAGCAGAGTTGGAAGTCTTTCCTCGGATGGTCACGGCTCAGAAACTGGAGCCCTCCATCCGACAAGCAATTCCGCTTCCTCAGATTTGGACTCTCAATCCCACGCACTTCGTTGCTGCCATTGCGAAGTCGAAGAGTGTCAAAAAGGACAAAGTGATAGTAACAGGACGGATGCATCAAATACTGTAGCAGAAGCTTGGGAGAAGCTCATCATACACCAGAATTGGAACTACTACCTCCCCAGATGGTCACGACTCACAAACTTGATCGCTCCCATCCAACTTAGAACAATTCTGCTTCCTCAAATTCCACGTTCCTTAGGAATTGAGGACAGTATCTTCTGCTACAAGGAAATACACGCTAAAGTGGCCTCCAAGCGACATGACAGCAATACAGAAGGGGCAGAGCCTCTCGTAGTGGAACTGACGCAAACGGCAAGGATATGAGGAACACCAGGGTAAAGATAGGGAAGGGAACTAACCCCTGTGGGAAATGGTTGTCCCAGGATGCCCCAGAGGTTTGAGCAAGGTAGGTCTCCCGACATTAAACCTCACGGGAACGTTAAGGTGGCGCGATTCCTGCGCCAAAAATCGTGACTCATATACATCAAATTGAGGACAACATCAGTCTAAAATCGAGGACAATTAGGGGTTTATATTTCAGAGTAGGTGTTCTGAAAGGTGCCAAAGTATTGAAGTGCAGCCAATATTGAACTTTGAACGTAGGTGATACCCAGACGGCACAAGATACTCTCACAGATTGAAAGGGATTATGTACACCCGTCTCCTGCCTTACTTGGGTCAGGCGATCTCCTTGTCCACCACTCGATATGTGGCAGCAGCAGAGGATTCACAGTTGTCCATCAAATGCCACAATTGTGAATATCTTGTGCTCGTAAGTGAAGGTCATGAAGTCCTCAGAAAGTTGAGGGCGTTCACTTATTCGCTTCGTTCAGCGTCTTCAGATCTTCTGAGGTACTGAAAGTTGTTGATTTCCAAGTCCCACAGGGAAGCGAGAAAGTTTTAATACGTGTTACTATACTGTACAGCGTTTTGCTGCTTCCTAATTGAAATAAGAAAGGGATTGGATCGATTTCACCAGTAACTCAAATCGAGCAAATATAAGAACCTTTATACAAAAAMTTCGGACAGTACAAACAGCATCCCCAATTTTCAGGCATGCGGCTAAAATTTGATAGTAGCCAGACACCTTCACTTTTGGCAGTTAAAACATGCACATACAGTACCGAACATGGCCTCCTCCGAAAGTAATCCTGTCACAACCTGAACTGTGGATTGAGTTACTACTATATTAAGGCGCACAACGGGTCAATCGCAAGATTTCTACATCAAATTGTTTCCGCATAGAAGATCATTCAGAGGACAGTCACAAACAGCGCCTCAGCTAACGAGAGCAGCACACCAGATCGATTTCCATCAGCAGGACCACCGAGAGCTGCCAAAAAAATCTGAAACGCCATCATCGAGTTGGTGTTGTGAAATCTGATCATCTCTTACTCTTCTTCTTAAGCCTCTTCTGTGCAGCCAAAAACTGATCCTCAGAGGGTTCCTCAACTGATTCATTAGACTTCATCACTCTCTTCTGTGCAGCCAAAAATTCTTCCTCCGAGGGCTCCTCCATTGGTTTGCCAGACTTTCCTCCTTTCACACTTTTGCCTTTGTTTCCATACTTCGCAGCTAGAACGGACGCAAGAGAATCCATCTGTTGCTTCCCTCGATGATTGATCAAGGCAGTGAGTTCTGAGGTAGAATCGCCGTTCTTCTTTTTCTTTTTTCTGCAGTCAATTCCGTAATTCGTCACTTGGAGAATACAAAAACCGCTAGAGACCTGATTCCGTCTACAATACCGTGTAACCAACAGCACTCCTCTACTCGCGCACTGGGTTGAACATATCCGCAAGCCGTAAACAGGACTCGGCTAAATGTAAATAGCCCACGACCGTTTTAAGGGAATGGGGTTGTCAAATGTCACTTTCAGTGATCTACCTCACTTCGAGATTAATCTGATCTTCTTAAAAATCACATTCCAACATTTTAAAAGGCTTGAAGCGTCAGAAATGGTATCCTTCACATCATGCGCTCCATAAGGTCGAGCTCTTTTTTCTACAAAAAACACATAGATGACTGGAAAAAAATAATACGGGGTAACCAATGAGTCTTACTTCGGAGGAGCAAGTGGATTCGGATGCCGTGGAGTCTTGGACACCTCTGAAGCCCATTTTCGATAATTTTTATATTCTTTCAGCTGCCCAGATGATATAGCCGCATCGATGACATCCATAAACCGGTGGGAGTCAACCTGTGGATCGGAGCACATCATCTGGTTGAAAACTCTGCACATCTCCAGGGAAAATATCAGGCAGTGTCCATCGTAATTTAGGATTTGAAATCGACTTGACAAAATTAAGAAATTTAAAAACAGGAGTTCCAGGAAGTCTCAATGGCCGTCACAGCACACCCAGAAGCATCCAAATAAGTATTTTGAGAATGGTTAATATCTCTAGACTACTTAATTCCTGTATAGCCTCATTAGCAATTGAATGGCGATTCCAAACCAGTATGTTTTGGGGCTCTCATAGAACTAACTACGAACTTTCAAAATGCTGATTGTAGGTGATGATTGAAAATCCACCCTAGACTCGTCGTGTACAATTTATGCAAGAATTCACAGGGGGTGCGCTTGGGAACGAGTCGCAACAAGGTGTAGTTACCTTAAGGCCATACAAGCAACTAAACAATCAAATCTAAATTTCAAATATGAGAGTCAGGGGGGCATACTTTTTRATGTCACCCTTGAATTTTTGGTACGAACTCAGTAAGTCCTTCTCCTCCTCTTTCGAACCCCGGTAGGATGCTGAGAAAGCGTCAATATCCTCCTCTGTCACCTGCACAGAGTGGGCGAAGAAAGAAACACGAATTCAAAACAGCACCAAACAAAAAAGCTCTGCGCTAACAAAAGCACATAACCTCGAATCCAATCGTACCTGTTTGAACAAAGTCCTGAGAAACTTATACAAGCTCTTCACAGCATCCCCATCCATATCCGCCGCATCCATCGACCCAGTCTGATCGTAGAGCTCACGTTTTTCAGGATCTCCCAGAATGGCCATCACATTTTGGAGCTGCTGAAACTTCTCCTTGGCATTCTGCAACCACAGACAGGAAATCATACCGACAATGAAGATTTCATAACAAATGCTTATTGCATCACCGATGAAATTAGGGTTTTTAAAGTGAAACTGGGAAATTGAAGCACAGGAGCGTGGAAACTCACCTCGTCGCCAGGGTTCTTGTCTGGATGTAATCGCAGGGCCGATTTGTGGTACGCCCTACGAATCTCCTCGTGGCTCGCACTCGAGCTCACTCCCAGCACTTCGTACAAACTGCGACTCTCCGAAGTGTTGGGCTCTTCATCAGCGGCCATCTCTTCGCCTTCTTCCTCTTGGACTCTTTTCTTTCGGCCCATTCTACTCTCTCACAACAGCCGCAGATCGCAAACAAAGTTTGGAGGAACAAAAAGAAGGGAAAAAAGAGGCTCAATGGAAGACAATGGGCAATTCGAGACAACAGATGTTTGAAGGAAGACAACGGCCTTGTGAAGGAAGGCAGAGGTCCGTTTCGCGCCATCCGGAGGGTGGTTCGCGCGTSTGCAAATTTGGCGCCAATGAATGACGTATGKRTGGATGTGGTGGGGATGAATRTGGTTTTAAAACGGACAGATCAGTGAGTGATARTTTGGGTAGCAGTGYTTTTTTTAGGCRATTYGTYGTCAATTTGCACCAAAATGATGGACCCCGCWCYGAGCCCTTRGAACAWAAATAGSAAAATCTTGGATGAAATYRYCAAAAAAGTYCAAGTTTTAAAAARTAATTGCATGAARTCRCSAGATTGTGGATGAAAATATAATTTTGAATATGTTATATGTGCTAATGTGCTATTTTCTATACAATGTGTGGATGAATGTTGAAATTTTTAGCATCACTTAACATTTAATATTGCCACTCTTGCACTTCATGAAAAATWWAAAWAAAAAMCCTATTAGGTAGTTTGATAATTYGTTAAATTGARTCAAGTGTGTCATAAGATAACTTAATCCAATGCCAAGTGTTGACCTAATACCACTCAGATCTAGAGTTGTTATTWATTATAGATTGAGAATCTATAAAGCAATACATGTCAATTTATTGGAGAAGTTATTAGAAAAGTTCTATTTATGGTGGTTGGAGTTGAAAATTTCTGTTTTTGAAGAATTATTGACTTTTTCTAGAAAAATAGGTGGCTCATCTTGGATCATCCTCATAGTCAATTTTGACCCTTGTTTCTTTATTTGAATTTTAGTCATAAATACAATTCTTTTAAATTTGCATTCAACTTTAAAATTTAAATTTATCAAGTTTATCAAATTTAGTTCTACTCCAATTCAAAAGACAGTTTGAAGAACCCAACAATGACAATGACAATGAGCCCAAAAGATGCAATCACTGCCATTAGTTGCCCCCCCCTCCCCTCCTAAAAAATGACAACCGTTGATTTTTACAAAAAAAAAATACAAACCACCCCCACAGCTGTTGATCTCAAAAAAACTCTGATATGCATATGCATACGCTGATACGGATACATTACGCTAATATAAATACAATACGTTGATACAAATACGGATACATATGGATATGGATATATACTAATATGTATACGGATACATACTTGGGAAACATTGACTTATCCCATATTGATTGTAAGATCACTTGTTTCTCAAAATTACAAAAGAGGGGGGGAGGTTCAGTAAAAATTTAATTAAAAATAATTCTGAATTTCTGAATTTTTTTGGGGGGCCAGGGGGTGGTTGATAATTAATTAAGGAATGAAATTAATTAATGAGCTCATTGTGTCATTTTGTCACACAATGACAATGACAATGAGCTCAAAAGATGCAGTTTACTGCATCAACAATTCTTAAACTGTAACTGCAACTTGAACTTTGAACCTTTAACCCCAATCAATTGATTTTCTAAATATTATAACTTTATTTTACCCCATGGTGTATAGTACAAACTTATGGTGAAAATTTCATATTTTTAAGTGTATTATATGTGATGTAAAGTTTTTATTACTTTATTTTTCAAAAATTCACTACAATTTCAAATTTTCACTGTGATTTTACCTTTGGAATGTTCATTAGAAAAATTTATTTTATCAAATGCAAAATGCAGATGCAAAACAACAACAAACTGAATGAAAGATTGTGAAGTTTGAATATGTGGTCAAGGACCCTTCCTTTCATAGTTAAACCCTCATCACCTAAGGGGATAAAAAGTGTCTTCACAACCCACTTTGAAGCGCTCTAAGTTTTGCATCCAATATTTGAATTCAGTAGAACTTGTTGAAAAAGTTGCGCATACTAGTCTAGTTTCTATGGTAAAATTTCCAGATCAATCAAGAACGTATTGAGTTTGTGAAAGTCATTCAAAGTTCTCCGGTTCAATTTAGGTTTTGCACACAACATTGTGATGGCTACAAGTTTGGGGGATTGTATCATTTTCATCAAATGCTTGTTTTCAATAAACTTTGTTGGGTTTTGTTTCCATAAACGTCTAGTTATTGTGGTAAAAGTTTCATGCCAATCCAAGTTGTTTTGAATGTTTGGGAGCAATTCAAAGTTCAAAATCGAGAACTTTTTTGCATTTTAGTGAACTTCGGCAGCTCATAACTTCTTCATATATGATCCTTTTTCAATGATGTTTGTTGGAAAAGTTTTGTGTGGTTAAAATTTTAGATTCATCTAGGACGTTATGAGTGACCAAGAAGCATTTTAGTAGAAGGAGGTTTAGCCACAAATGTGTTTTTGCTATTTTTTTCATTGTTTTTTGACATTTCAAATCCATTTTGTATTTTACACACAATGATACACACAATGAGTCATTTTTATGATATTTCTTTTCACCAAAGTATTTACATTCTGGTTTTGAATCACTTTTTAGTTCAAAGTGTTTTCATTTGAGTCAGTTTAAAAATCAAATTTCACCTCCAAATGTGTTTTTAAGAAAGTATCACCATCTTTTTTCAACACAAAAACATTATAAGTTTTCAATCTATACAGTCAAATGCCCCTAAATGTTTTGCGCACCATCTACAACATGCATACTACAATATTGTACGGATGATATCTTCATAATTTAGACTTTTAACACATGCAAAGGGAGGATGCTTTTAACCATGGTTGGACCTCGGGTGATGAGGTATTAATCCTAGAAGGGCCCTTAGGATTCCTCTATATGACCTGTATATAGCTTTATAACTCTTCCATTGTGATTTATCATATGAATTGTGATACATTATTAGTACATTCGTACTACCATGATCATTAATTTACTTTGTATTGAAAAATATTTGGTCAATGTTTTCCTGATAAAATACCACCGTATTCGTAATATACTACATTACATGAGTACATGGCTGCAAAGGGCTCTCAGGCCCTTCTTTAAATTTCTATGATTCTCTGAAAGGATTGTCGTTGCATTTTGTGTTGAGAATACCCTAACTCACATGCAACTGGAAGAGCAAGTGATCTCCTCCTAAACCGAGCTTTAGATGATCGCAACGACCTTGGTAACTGGCGCTCTGTCGCGACCGCATTCTCGTAATCTTCGCCTCTCCAAAGCTGACAGACAGACTACCGACTGCTTTCAATCGCAAATGACACAAGAGTTTTGCTTCCAAGGTCACACAAGAATTTTCAATTTCATGAAGCATCGACAGGCCGAACTCCAACCTCGCGCAATTTCTGGATTGGGGGACGCCGGAAAACGAGAGGCGGGGAATAGCGGGACGTGGCCTCCCATCCAGGCGGACGTGAYMGAKATCGAGSGGCGATGATGCGWGTATTCRGAGAAGAGACGGATTTGTCACATTTGTCAGATTTGGTAGYGCWTGTTGTTGTCGCAASGAAGTRGTGGATTTGGCAGGAGAATCATGGCGATGGTGATGATGAGCATGTGTAGTACGAGGACGACGCTGCACTCTTGCTTTTTTTCGTCTCCTGTTGCGCGGCCTTGTTTTCCAGGGATTTGTTACCATCCTTCGTCTTCGTTTTCAATCGTTATTACCAATTCMTCCGTTAAGCGKCGCTGCTTCCTTGCTGCCACTCCTGTCCTCCTTGCTGGTCCTTCRCTCGCCGTGCCGTCTCTGCCGCAACCCTCTTTCCTGCGGTCCTTTGGACTCGGCGATGCTGATCTCTACTACCCCAGGTACTAATTTAGGATTTTCTCCGCTGCTGGCGAAAGGACCAGGAGACCCGAATTGGAACTAATGTTATTTTCGACTTTGGAGTGTGACTTTCTTTTGCTCAATTTGACSTCCAACTTCAATGTGGTTCACTGATTCTGGTAATCGATGGAATTTGACATCGTGTGAATTGAGAATCTCACAATGTGATCAATTGCTTTGAAAATCATGAAATGGCGATTCTTCAGGGGCTCATCTTGGCTTCTACTACTGGAACCGTCCTTCATCTTGTGTCTCCTGTTTGCAGCTTCTTCGAGGGCACATGGCATTGCTTCTCCACCCTCACCGCCGTGGAAACGCCCCAGGGCGAAGAGAAAGCTGATCGCAGGAGCCTGGAATTCTCGCGCAAGCAGCTGGGCTTCGCGGTATCTCTTTTTGTACCCTAATTGCTCAAAGACTCTGCATAATGCGCGGCTTTAGCATTTCCTTTTCATTTCGGATCGACAATTTGGAATGAAGATCTTGCTGGTGACGACGATCCTTCGCTTGCTGAACTTGAATGTATTGGAATGCACCACAGATCCCTCGATCCATGCCAGGCTTGACCTAATTGGGATGGCGATATGCACCAGGTGGAGTACAAGGCACGATTTATTTCCTTTCGGGGGAATGTTATTGGCGATAGGAGTTTCACCACTTCGGTGRGTGACAATCATCCCGTTTGAGCTGCCACTTTTCCGCATAGCAATGTCCAGCGCAATTTCTAATGCATATCTGAATACTGAATGAAAATACTGAATACTGAATGAATACTGAAAAAATACTGAATGAATGGTGTGCTTGTAATTTTGGCAGTCTCTGGTGGAGTCCACAATGGGGAAGGATGTCATAAGGGAGACTTTCTGGGACCCTAAAAACCCTAATCGATTGGCGCTTACACTTCGTGGTGGAGCGAAGGTAACACTGCTTTGCTTCGTACTGTTAATAAAAGCTCACTGCTAGATGTGTCATCAGAAGAGTAGAAATCAGAACGCTGGGTATTAAAGCCTTGCTGGTTTGGAACCCTAGCTGGCAAAATTTCATCGATTGCTGCAATCAGAACACGAGTAATGGCATGCTAGAATTGCATTGTCAATAGCTGTCCATTGAGTGATCACTTGCTTGATTTGACCCATAAATGAGCAAATAAACCAACTGTTTGTGCTGGCTTTGTGTGTAGTCTGCTGTCATACTTTCCATGCATCTTTGATTGCTTACTGCGATGTCAATAYTTCGGGTTAGGAGGCGTACTATAACTCTTTGGAAAGTGCATTTTAGAAWTTTTCAACATGATATGACCCCAAACAGTTWGTTGAGAATCTCAATTTGATATTTGAGTGCAACCAATGATTACTGTTACCAAGGCAGTTTATACATTCCAGTTTAGCATTCCAGTTTAGCAAAGTGACGATGTGGATTGAAATGTGGGTGCAGGTGGAGAATGTTGTAACGAAGCGGTCTGCAGAGGCTACAGGACCCGGCCAATTTGACACTTCGGAGTTCTCAAAGCAGGTGCAATTTCTGTTCCATGAGTCGCTTTGTAATGTAGAGGCATCAAAGTAGTAGAACATCTGCTCTTTTTCGGCATTATAACTTTTCATAACTGATAAATTATGCTTGAAAACACTACACAGGTTTTTGACAATAGCGCAATAAGAGATGGACCTCCYTCAGTGAAGGTATARTGCTTCCCTTTTTRCCTWGTCRAYATCTTTCTTCYTTAACCSTGTAAGGTTGGTTTYTGTGACCATGTAGTCAAACTTCAATATCTTTCATTTTGTATGCTCCGTACGCAATTATTCACGATTTTCTTACAATAATTTCTTACTTCCTACTTTTTCTTTAGGGATGAATTTACTTGTTCTCTATAAGGCAGAATCTTTTTTTAGATTTATWGGTGAAGRTTTGAAATTATCCTGAATTTTTKAATATAAAGAGAGAATAAATAAAATCCAATATACAATACAGTGAAAAAATATGGAAAACGAAATTTTCAGCATAGAAGTATATCATAGTGTAGAACGTCATGTTATGAACCAAATATCCGTGATTATAGGCTGTCAACTTGAATTGCAAAGAAGTACACATATCTGGGAAATCTTTTAGAGTTTTCAAGTGGAAAGTAGACTTAATATGCTTCATTTTGTTAGTTCTGCTCAAACACGAAAAGGTCATTTTGAAGTTCAAAATCAAGTACATGAACAAGAAGCCAAGACTGCTAACATACGCTACATTGCATATCTTTGTTTTGAAACAAACCCCCTTTATAAAAAAAAGTGACTAATATCAGTTGAACTCAATGATGTGGAATACATTTAACAGAGCTTGACAAACAAATTCGTCTAGTTTGACTATGAACAAGTACCGTTTGACTGTTTAGAAACCACTTCTTGGCTTTGGCGACCTTACGTGGTTAAAGTGGGAGCAATGGCTATGTCCGATACCATCTTGATTGTGAAAAAGTACTGTCAATGTGCGTTCGTTCCACTGTTTCATTTGACTGCAATGCGATCTTCTGACGGACCGTTCTCGAACATGACCATCTGTATTTCTCTTTGTTCATCTTGCAGGCTAGTCAGAATTTAACAAGATACCGATGGGATCCAACCGAAATGTCCGCTAATGAAATTGAGGTATTACGTCTTGCTTTGTCTGGTTGCCTGTGTTATAGAACTGGTCGTTTTTGTGAGATGGATGCAAGCTGATTTAATAGATGACCTTCTCGTGTGATATCTCGATGGCTTCTGCAGGCTTTCCAAAGAGTAGCGATGTTCCCACTCCCAAGAGATGGTATGGATTTTGCAGATGTCATGGGTATGGACAAGCCCGTGACTCTGTACAAGTACCGTGTAAGATTCACACGGGAGACTGGTCCTTGAACGATTTGAAGTGCTGCTCACGAGCCTATCCCGAGCTGTACAGTAGAGTAAGTAATGGTTAGATTTGCCAACTTTTTTTACAGACGTAATTTTATAGCAAACATGAGCAACACATTTGGTCTTCAACCGTGTATTTGACGACGTGTCTATTTGTATATCTCACTATTGATTGTATGGACTAGAGTGTCATCAATCATGAATCTTGATTCCAACATTTGTGTTTCCTTATGGGCATTGACGTTGTTACGAGGCAGTGAGATATTAGTGATTGTGGGACTTTGCAAGGAAGAATGATCTCATGTGTCTTACCAATGAGCTCCTGGACGCTCACATTATGTATTGCGGGTTCCCTTTTCATTCCAACTATCTGAACTTRACGTGGTCTCTTGTGACAAATTACTGCGGCTTCTTGCCTTGCAATCATCTATATTTTGCCACTTTTCACAATTTCTTCCCTGGTCACGATCTCTGTTGGTTGAGTTTTTGCCTAGTACTGATTCAGTATGGAATCACAATTTCTTCAGCTCAGGGTGCGGGTATATCCCATGTATCGCCAAACTCATCTATATAAAAAATTCCAAATTTTAAATCAAACGTAGACATTTGAAAATTTTAACTGAAATTCATTGTTGACAATAACTTTAACACAATTTCAAAATTTTCAAGAGTCTTGATTGAGAACGTGAAACGAAAATTCTTTTTGGAATTTCGTGGTAAAATTTTCATGAATTTTGGAAATTTTATCCAGTGAAGCATTTCCGACTCAAGCATTTCCGACCCAAGCACGCCAGCCAATGAAATTGCTTCCCAGTGAGGAGGCGTGTTGTGCTGCTGCTCCCAGTTTTCCTGTTCCTACTTATGTTTTGCTCTGCTCGCTACGGTTTGGGTTTCCCAGTGGTGGACAGGATCTCCTTTCACAGTTCTTTCGAAGCGATCCTTCTAATCAAAAGTTGGCGAGCAACGACACCCATCTGTTGCCGTCTTTGCGTGAGCATCTCGTGCCGTCGGAGTATCATCTGAGCATCTAAGCGGTGAGGTTGTAGTGTCGCTAGGACTGAGCTGGAACTCAGTGTTTTCTCTGTGATGACGTTGCTCCACCGTGGTGGGTTCTTTGTCGAATCCTTAACTTGGTGCTGCTTTGCTTGAGCGTTGGTTCGTGTTTCTCGCGCACTATGAGCGGTTGATTCCGGGGTGTGGTTTTGTTAGGAAGACTGGTCTGACACAAGTTGCAGAGGGAGATGCATCGATCTCTACCGCCAGTAACTAAAATCGGGGAACCATACAACGAGAGACTCTATCCCATTCGTATTGCAGTTTTGAACTGTATGAAGCAGCAATTGCTGTTCAGTACAATGAAATACATGAAAACTTTCTCGCTTCCGTCTGGCGTTCAGGCACCCAATATTGTTTTCTAAAGAGTTAACCATCCTGATAATGAAACAGATATTCACTACTAAGTAGGTGGTAATGGTTGATTTGAGATGATAAACTCCATGTCGTTCCCTCCATGGTCAACTCATAAATCTCACTTGTGGGCACTTGGGGTTCAACAACGTTCAGTACCTTAGAAGATCTGAGTTACCTGAATGTTAGTTGGATGAAGCGACCAAGCGAAGGCCCTCAACCATGAGCTTCAATTCCGAGCACGAGACAATTGTGGGATGCGATGGACATCTGTTCACTAATCCTCTAGTGCTGGGGTATTTCAAGTGGTGGACAAGGGGATCGCCTTCCCCGAATTAGGCAGGAGACGGGTGTCATCGCTTTCAATCTGTGCGATTGTCTTGAACCGTCTGGGTATCTTCTACGTTGTGAGGTTTAGTGTCGGTAGGACTAACCTCGAACCCCAGGGCCATCCCGGGATCAAGATGCAGTCGGATGGGAGCGATCATGTTTCTGAGTCGTGACCATCCGAGGAGGAGACACTTGCAATTCTGCTTTATGATGAGCTAGTGAGCACCTGTTAAGCTTCTGCTGCATTATTTGATGCAACTGCCGTCATGTTACTGTCACCTTGTTGTTAATGCTGACACTCTCTTACTAAGCAATGCCAGCGGTGAAGTGCGTGGCATTGAGAGTCCAGATTTGATGTGTTCCCGTTTGACTTACAATCCATGTCGTGCTGCAACGCCCTCTGTATCAGATGAGGATTCAGTTGTGAATTGAGAGCTTTGTGTGTGGAGGAATCAGTAAATGGTGGAGTTTCATACGCTTCACTACCCAAATTATCGGTCCATGGCCAGAGAAGGCGGGAGCGAGAGAAGGGAATTGCTGCTGATCAGATCTGGAGTACAGTCGTTCTCTTGGTCAGAAGGATGGAGCCTTCGACATCTATGCACCAAGGGTCTTCTTCGAAATCACATTGCGGGGAAGAGCCTACTGGGTAATTATTTTGAGCAACCTGTTGATATGCTTTTTATTTAATCTGTTAAGTACTGTACAATACGTTCAAATATTGAACAGTGAATGAAAAGCTAAGAAGAGGTTCTCAGCACATTGAATCATCAATTTTTTCTTCAACCCAAAATGTTTGTAAATATTTGTGTTAGTTCTCAAATAYCTGTATGATATAGATTATTGCAACTATTCTTGCAAATATGTTGTAGTTGAAAAAGAAGCCATGCATTTCACCTTCAAAAGTAATTTTAGTAGTTCAAGAAATGAGCGTACAAAAATGTTTTAAGTGAACAAGTAGCATAAGACTCTCTTTAATTTTACCAAGTTTAATTTGAACTTGAACTTTTGAACTCATTGCAAATAGTCTCTTACATAAATTAGAGGTATTTCATTCACAATCAAAGTTGGAAAGAATTTCCAGTTTTTGATTTCAAAATTTAATACAAAACTTCATAGAATTGTATGCATATGATTTGATTTGAAAGGTGCATTTGTCCATTTTTGTTTGAAAGTCATCTAATAAATATTAGTAGTATTTAATGTATCACTTGTTGAAATTTGGACTATCCCATTGTTCATCACTTGTTGGAAATTGTTGCTCACTTGTCAAAATTTGTTGATCTCTGGTCCATGTTAGATTTTGATGTTTATTTCTAAATATCTTCTTGTAGGTTGCCAAAGTGGAATCCAAAATACAAGATATTCTTGGTCCATGTTAGATTTTGATGTTTATTTCTAAATATCTTCTTACAGATTGCCAAAGTGGAATCCAAAACACAAGATATTCTTNCAAGATATTCTTGGTCCATGTTAGATTTTGATGTTTATTTCTAAATATCTTCTTACAGATTGCCAAAGTGGAATCCAAAACACAAGATATTCTTGAGTCACAATGGTAAGCAAAAGGATTTCGTTCAACAATTGTGTAAGGATTTGGAAGCGGAAACTCATCTTTCTTTGACGAACAATCCTCTTCATTGATGAAAGGGGAGAGGTTTGCACCTTTGATTATTGAAGCGGCAAGCCAATGTCATGTAGCTGTGGTTGTGTTGTCTGAAGATTACTTGACATCCAAGTGGCCTATGCTTGAACTTGTGGAGTTTGTGAAGGCCAAGAAGTCTCATAATCCGCATTTAAAGTTGTTTCCTTTGTTCTATAAGTTATCACCAAAGGATGTCAAGGTTGAATCCATTGCCAGCCGATGGGAACCTACTTGGTCAAAGTTGATTACTTCAACACTTGAGCAAGGTGGTCTTAAGTTTGAAAATTTTGCCTCAAAGGTGGCATATAGGGAAGCAATTGTCAAGGAGATATCTTTGCTTGTGCCCCYTGACTTGCTTGATGATATGTCCGACGTGATTGGCAATGAGCGTTTGTGCAAGGTCACTTTTTAAATAACTCTACATACCTCAAATGTTAGTGAACAAAAAAGACAACATGGCTGTCTACATTCACACAAACATAGGGTTCACATATGAAGCTTCATGAAGTTATTGGACTAGATTATCGAGGTTTAGGCATTGTTGTGGAGTTCTCTCTCCAGGTCAATCAATGTAAAATTCTTTTTCCTAGAACTTGTTAACAGTATTCATTGTGATCTCACTCAAGTGAAAAACAATTGTCTGAATGAATTATCCTCATTTATCATTTGAAAGTATCCGGCCCACTCTAGCTTCCTTCGGCTTGGTCCTCCTTTAAAGACAAGATTATTTAGGGTCCTTGAAAAGTTCTAAATGTTTATTATGCTCATATTAGAATTCAATAAATAGATTCTAAAGATCAATGAATGGCAAGTAAGGACATAGGTAGGAGGACTAGGGTAATTGATTAATTAATTAGTGCATTTCTCAATCTTGAGGCAATTCAAATTCTAAGTAAATTAATATCTAGTATCTTATTGTTTCATTATTGACAAAGTGATGGAAATGTTTCGACAATTGCACGTCATTGGTGAGATGTTTGTTGAAGACATAGTGAAGGATAGCAACACTTTCAAATTGGGTTTGTATGGGATGGGTGGCCTTGGAAAGACCACAATGTCTAGGACACTTTGCATGTTTTTCCACAAGCGTTTTAATGGGGGAGTGTTTCATGTGGAGCTAGGATCAAGGCCTCCTCTTGATTTGCAAAAATTGGTGTGTCAATCATCATGGGAAGTCAAATTTAGTGTTTTTAATTGCTTCCATATTTTTAGGTAGCCCTAATTCTATGAAGATAGTAAAGATTTTCACTTGAAAGTTTTCGTTCCACACTGCCCTTCTCGCAATTTTTGAATGGGAAGTATCAAGTATTGGTTTGTACAATTTTTCCAAAGCTAAACATGTGCGTGAACAATATTTTTCCCCTCAGTCAAGCACTACATTTTGCACCCAAAGCTTCATCCTCCCAACTAATTCAAATGTATATATCCCACACGGGTTGGGACTCCTCCCACCACCCCATGTGGATATAGGGAGCTTCCCCACATTGGAAAGCTCAAGTAATTTAAGAACTCATTTCAAAAATTGAGAAGAAGTTTTCAAATAATTAAAATTTACTACATTGGTAAATCAATTTTAAATAATTAAAAAACCAACCCAACAGTCTGAATTTTTTGGAGGGTGTGCCTATCTCTCTTGACTGTGTTCATTCACACTTTTGCAGTGGGGTAGTCATCCTCCACACTGGCCGGCCAGATGAAAAAAGCACACCAAACACTCAATTCTGCGTCTAAATTCTGCGTGAGCTGTGGGGATGCTCTAATAAGTCTGCAGTCTGCACATGTTCCTGTGGATATAGTCCACTGAAACTTGCAGACAATTGGTGCGCTGGAACACATCCGTGGCTTCTCCGAAGCCCACTGGCAGTGTCTTGCGAGGTGTCTTTGACAGGTCTCGTTCTCTTGTGTGGAGTATGCTCTCTGGGGTTTCGAGGAGGCATGTTGTGCTGCTGCTCGCACTTTCATTCCCCAAAGTCTCGCTCTGCTGGCTAGGGTTTCGGTTTTCCAGTGAGGAGGCGTGTTGTGCTGCTGCTCCCAGTTTTCCTGTTCCTATGTTTTGCTCTGCTCGCTACGGTTTCGGTTTCCCAGTGGTGGACAGGATCTCCTTTCACTGTTCTTTCGAAGCGATCCTTCTAATCAAAAGTTGGCGAGCGACGACACCCATCTGTTGCCGTCTTTGCGTGAGCATCTCGTGCCGTGGGAGTATCATCTACGCAGTGAGGTTGTCGTGTCGGTAGGAGTGTAGGACCGAGCTGGAACTCAGGGTTTTCTCTGTGATGACGTTGCTACACCGTGGTGGGTTTCTTGTCGAATGCTTACCCTGGCGCTGCTTCATTTGTGAGTGTTTGTAAGTGTTTCGGGTGCACTATGCGCGGGTGATTCTGGGGTGTGGGTATGTTAGGAAGAGTGGTATGAATCTAGTTGTAGAGGGAGATGCATCGATCAGACCTTTATGAATATGTGTGTCAACGCCGGAAAATCGCACCACTTTAACGTTGCTGTGAAGTTGGGATTGAGTGCAAATCTGAGGAATTGAAGCGGAATTGCTCGTTGGATGGACAGACCATGTTCCTGAGCCGTGACCATCTGAGGATGGGACACTTTCACTTACGCTTCACTGTCCAAACTATCGATCCGAGGCCTGACAAGCCGGCGTGAGAGCCGGTCGGTAATTGCTGCTGATCAGATAGTGAGTACGTCGTCCTCTTGGCCAGGAGCATGGAGCCCTCGACATCTGTGGACCAAGGATCTTCTTCCAAATCACATTGTGTGCAGAAGCGGGCTGGGTAATTTATGCTTTCATTGACCTTGTAACCTTGAAAGGCACGGGGTGTTTGAACATAGTTCTAGTTTTCTTGACTAGCTCTTGTTACAAGCATACTTACTCATTTTTGTGGAATAATTTTGATGGTTGCCATCTCTGAAATGAAAGAAGACTTACATAGCTTTCCTATGAAAAAAAGATCTCTGAAATCCCACAAGTTTTGAAAAAATGCTAGCATTGACAAGATTAATGAAAGATGTTTGGTTAGGCAATACTTTAAAGAGTAGAACCTCTCTTACCCAATAAACCTCTATAAGTCAATATGTTAGACCGGTCGAGGACCTATTGAGTAAGGGAGGTTCTAATGTAAACATATTGAAATTGGAATGCTGAAAATTGAATACTCAAAAGTGCTTCAAAACTTTGGTTTTTTTTCTATAGGTACATATCATCATGAAATTGACGTGTAATTTTTTTCAAATCATTTGGAGGTTTGGAGAAAATGGGAGGAGGATGTGAAATGACAATCCACCGAAATTTGCAGATTTCAGTCAATTCTTGATTGGATTGGGTTGACAAATTCCATGGAAAAATTCATCTAGGATCTCTTTGTTGTTCATACATTGTTAGGGAGGTTCACATTTTGTTTTTTCTATGAATGTAGTTGCAAAAAACACCTGGTGTCTTTTACTTGTCAAAGCTTGTTGATCTTTAGACCATGTTTGATTCTCATCTTTGTTTCTAAATAATGGCTTGTAGGTTGCCAAAATGGAATCCAAAACACAAGATATTCTTRAGTCATAGTGGTGCGCAAAAGGAATTTGTGAGGCAGTTGTGCAAAGACTTGGAAGCAGAAACTCATCAGCCTTTCTTTGATGAGCGGTCCTCTTCGTTAAYGATGGGGGAGSAGTTTGCACCTTTGATTTTTGAAGYAGCAAGACAATGTCTTGTAGCTGTAGTYGTGYTGTCTGAAGCTTTCTTGACTTCCAAGTGGCCCATGCTTGAGCTTGTGGAGTTTGTGAAGGCCAAGAGGTCTTATAATCCTGAGTTGAGGTTGTTTCCTTTGTTCTACAAGTTATCACCAGATGATCTGAAGCTTGAATGCATTGAAAGCCATTGGAAAGATGCATGGGCAAAGATAATTACTTTAGCTCCAGATCAAGGGATGTCCCTAGATGACTCTTGCAGTCAATTAAGCTTGAATTTGTGTGTGGAAGCCCTTTCTGAGCTTCGTGGTGCACATGGGCTCAAGTTTGAAAACTTTGCCTCCAAGGTGGCTTATAGGGAAGCCATTGTGAAAGAGATCTCCTTTCTTGTACCTCCAGACTTGCTTGATGATATTTCAGACGTAATTGGCAATGAGCGACTATGCGAAGTAAGCATCCATCTTTTTGTGTTAAGTTGATTAGATTTTGAAATGAATGTATTTTGTGTCTTGTTATTAAGTTGTATGACTATTGACATGAAGAAGCATATGTTTGTACAATTGCAGGTCCTTGATAGAATGTTTGTTGAAGACACATCGCAAGATAGTAATCTATATGGCACCCACAAATTGGGTTTGTATGGGATGGGTGGCCTTGGAAAGACTGCAATGTCAAGAGCACTTTGCGTATTCTATTCTAAGCATTTCAATGGACGGGGTTTTCATGTGGAGCTAGGATCAAGGCCTCCTCTTGACTTACAAAAATTGGTACTAACCGAGCTACTACAGATCAACAAAAATGTAGTAGAGCGGGTTCTTACGGTGCATCAGGTATGTGCTCTTGAATCCTAGTTTTTAATGATGTYTATTTCTAGRTGCAATAYTCTATGCATGATGGGTACAAAACTTGTGTGAAACTAATTACGTTTTTCTATCACTTCAGGGACAAAAGTTGTTGAAAGATCATATGAACAAACAACCTGTGTTTCTAGTCATAGATAACATYATTGATGGTCCTCAATCACATAAAGAAGCATTGGCGTACCTCAAGGCCRRATTTCACCCRGGAAGTAGGATCATGATCACATCAAGGAGTTTTGATATTGTTGAAGAATTGTTTCCAAGTCATCYAWATGCTWCTTATTGCAAGGCAATGGCTAGTTTGAGTGAAGAGGAAGCTAAAACGATTTTCTTGCAAAGATCAGCTCCWCAGAGGAAGTTAGATACCCTCACAATTGAAGAACACAAAATCTTAATGGAATGTCTTGCTCAATGCCATTTTTCTTTCACGRATGGCRAAAGACAATATCACCCCTTGSCTTTACAAGCCATGGCAGACTACTATCACRAACAYGACCATTTGAATGTATTGACATGGRAAAAWCACCTTGGAGATCTTAACAAGTTGARGCTTTCCAATGCATCATCGGATGTTTTCGGTGTATTGGGGTTGCAATTTGGGACTTTGGCTTTCACGGAGAAGCTTATATTTCTTGATTTGTGCTTGTATACAAATTTTGAGTTCCTCTCAAAGTATTCTAGAGATGGTTTGAGTTGGCTTGAAGATATCCATGAAGATACTCCAACAGCTGTGGAATATCAGGTGCGTATACATTTTGAAAGCTTTCCATCTAGAAGGTAGCTACAATGATTTTTTCATGCATTCATCTTGTATATCATGGAGAAATGATTCGTCCTCATTTCAAAGAATTGAACCAACAATTGTCATCAAAATAATAAGTATAAATACATAATAAGATTGACAAAATGAATAATATGGAGTAAGAAATTATGGGTCATTGCAAGAAACACCAGTCCTATTCTCCGTCACAAATAGTGTCGCTCTCTTGTAATCTTCAATAACTTTTGAAGCATAAATTCCGTAAACTTGAAATTTTTATTGGAGATGCTTAACTTGATGATAATCATATATTTTGTTTTTCAAAAAATTTATAAAATAAATTTCTATTTAAAAATCATTTTTGCTAATTTGTCACACTTTGAGGTTTAGAGGTTTTCACTATGTTGTGGGGTACTAAATTTAATGATTTGGAGCTGAAATTTTTATGGTCTATTAACATAGTAGAAAAGCAGAGACCTCCCAAAGGGAATCTAAAAATTTATTATTTTATGTCCTCCACATGATGGTTTTAAGACCATTTTTTGGTGAAATCTCATCACCATCAACTCTTCCCAAATGGCCAATTTTTAATTTTTGAAAAAAGTTATTTTCCCATTTTTTACAAATTAAAATGTCAAAGTACCTATTTTCATGAGATTTTGCACTTTTCTAGTTCACCTAGTTAGAAAAATTTTCTATGCTTTTCCTTCCTAGGGTACCTTCTTCTTAAACGTATWTACATTAAGCATATTTTTCATATTTTATTAAAATTGTTTTTCTAATTTTATAGTACTCCCGAAAAATCATGAGTACTATAGCAAAGTGTCCAAAAAAATGGCAGGTGTTTCTTGCAATGACCCTTATGTGAAATCATTTTGTTTTAAAATTTGAGTATTGTGTTTTTTTTTGTCAATCATGTATACCAATGCAAATTTTAATGCATTTTGTTAATATCACTTGTCTATTTCATCATTTCATGTTTGCAACCAATTTAGGTAGATTATGAGCTAGCACACCTAGTGGTAGTTTTGGAGCATTCTACTTGGAGTGAGGGAAATGAAGGTTCATTTTGTCAATGATTAGAATCATGCATGTGTTGTTGGTATCATGTTGCCATTATTATAGATGATAGTTTCTTGTCTTTCACTTCACTAGTTATTTTCCATGTAGAGATTAATTTGATTTTCACCCTAGTGTTCTGCATTATATAGCTACTAGGAAAAATTGCTTCAAATATTAGACACTATGTGGCAAATTGATATTCACATATGAGTGCAATTGCTACAGCTCCAAAGTTTAAAGAGATCAGGTATTATCAATATCTCTATCAATGGAGCGAAAGAGTTTTTTTATCACCATCCACGACTTGTACAAAGAGTTTGCAAAATGGTATGTTACAGATGGAGAGGGATCTGATTGGTGTGTATATCATATGATGCCTACTAGCTCCATACCAAAAGGTAGAAAACTTGAACATGTCCCYCATATGCCGCCAACTTTCCCTAATGTTTTGAAGAGAAAAAGTCCATCATCTTATACCATGTCAATTGATCCTCTTCCCTATATCTTGAAGAGAACAAGTCCGTCAGCACATCAAGTACAACGAATTCGGGTTGGGGACTTGAAATACGCCACATTCCTTTCAAAGAAAATTCAAGAGTGGTGCAATGTTGTGGTATTGCAAATATATGATTGTTCCAACTTGAGGGTGTTGGATCTCCATAGATTAAGTTGCCTTCGCCACTTGGAACTTGTAGGGCTTCTTGAGCTAGAGAGCTTCCATTTTGCAAAAGTGCAACCACACAATATGATGGGGTCCAATGATTGGCTTGAGTCATTGCAATATGTTGTATTGAGAGGTCTCACGTCCCTAAAACGATTACCTGACTTTAGCATGTGCACTTTCTTGAAGACCTTTCAAATGGTAAATTGTGAGAAGTTTCTCTCGGAGCTTCCACGAATCATGGGTTGTTCTCAGCTAGAAGATTTGAATCTAGGCTGGAATTTGCAGTGGCGGGTGGAAGAATTCAAGCTAGACACCTTGACAACATTGACCTCTTTGCAGCTATGCAATCAGTTGGACATTTTCAATTGGCCAAAAAGGATTACATCGAGAACTTTGGATTTTTTGACACTTACAGGGCTTGGCAATTGCTCTTTGCTTGAGAATCTCAAACTAGTGGCCCTTCCAATCACTGGCCTCCAAGGCTTGGAGAAGTTGACAAAGCTTCATAAGTTGTATGTTAGTCATTGTGAGTTCCTCCATTATATCCCAGACTTGTCTATATTGATGGAGTTAAAACAAATGACCATGGTTACAGGCTATAATCAAATGTTTCTTGATGAGGAGACGTTACTACAGTTGAGGTATTTAGGTCGCAAAGTGTATAAGGATGAGCCACCAGGTTATCCCTATTTCTATTTCTGATAGCCCTCTTTTTATTATGGCTTTGATTGGTCATAAGTATTTGTACACTCACTCAAATTGGAACCATGGAGTTTCTTCATCATACTTGATCTTTGACACCCTTGATGTGCTAAATTTAAATTTAGTTCATTTGATGGTTGCATATCTCATCCATATCACCCATATTCTAACCCTAAATGTTTTCACTTGGAAGGCCTTTGGATGACCTTTTGTAATTTGGGAGGACATGCAACATTCATTTTTTCATTCAATTATTTTGGGTGGACTTGCTAGAACATGTTTGCAAATAACAATGTTGAAAATCCCTCAATTATCTGGGGAGATGTGAACTTAAAAAATGACTATGAATTTTTCTTACTACTTTTAAGATGAGAGAAGTTATAACATAAATATCAATTTCTACTAGACAAGTGTGGCATCAATGTCTTAGTAGGTAGCACAATAGAGTGCACCAAAACATTTTGATAAATTAGAAGCATGTATTGACTTTTCGCAACAACCGGTAATTAATATAGTACGATATGGCGGAATTCAACAAGATACAAGTATACGACAAGATATTGGAGGATTTGATTTYTTTTTGCCAATTWTYARCATATGWCCCTTTGTTAAATGGTGCACATGGATGGTAATGAAAATGCCATAGTGGCTGATTAGTTTTTGGATCTTGCACTGGGTCATTGAGAGGTTTGTACTCTTGCATTTAGAAGCACGTATTCATGCTTTAGGGCTCCAATGCGTATACAGTGATTCCGGGGTGTGGGTATGTTAGGAAGAGTGGTATGAATCAAGTTGTAGAGGGAGATGCATCGATCTCTACCGCCAGTAATTAAAATCGAGGAACTACACTACGAAAGACTGTTTGCCTTTCGTATTGCAGTTACGAAGCTTTWTGAAGCAGCAATTGCTGTTACAGTACAATGAAACATGTGAAAACTTTCTCGCTTCCGTCTGGCGTGCAGGCACCCAATGTTATTTAATGAAGAGTTTACCATCCTGGTCATGAAACGGAGTTCACTACTCCATTTCTGAGGAGACCTGTAGTAGTGGTTGATTTGAAATGGTAAACTCCATGTCGTTCCTCCCATGGTCAACTCTTGAAACTTACTTGTGGGCATTTGGGATTCAACAACGTTCAATACCTTAGAAGATATGGGGATACCTCAATGTTTTCTAGATGCAGTGACCAAGCGAAGTCCCTCAAGATTCTGAGACATGACCTTCAATTTCGAGCACGAACCAATTGTGGGATGCGATGGATACCTGTGAATCCTCTACTGCTACGGTATTTAAAGTGGTGGACAAGGAGATCACTTTACCCAAGTAAGGCAAGAGACGGGTGTATATAATTGCTTTTAATCTGTGAGAGTATCTTGTGCTGTCTGAGTATCACCTGTGTTCACTCTTCCATATTGGCATCCGGAGTTTCAATACTTTGGCACTTTATAGGACACCCGCTCCAAATCCCTACTTGTCCTAGAATTTACACCTTATGTGTCAGTGCCGGAAAACCGCGCCACTTTAACGTTGCTGTGAAGTTTAGTGTCGGTAGACCAAGCCAACTGGAACCTCTGGGGCATCCCGAGACCATGACGCCTCTCGTAGGGGTTAGATTCTTTTCACATMTTTAGGTACCTTGGTGTTGCTTCTACCCCCGTTTGAGAGTCGGTATTCTCTCTCCGCGCACTAGCTAACTGTTTCACTAGTTTAGTCTTGTCATGAACCCCACATTAGCGTGAATGGATATGTCTCAATCTTTACCGCCAGTGACACCACTCAAGATGTTGAAATACAAGAGGCTCTTCCCCTTTTGTACTACTGTCATGTCTTGAGGAGGGCTCTTTAGCGTACATCGTATTTTCGTTGTGCACTCTAGATGGAAGGGACGAGGTCTCAGTTCTCGAGTAGTCACTCACCATTTATAAGCACGTACAAAACGACACACAACTTTCTCACTTCCATGTGGCCCATGTAGGTACTTCAGGGTTAATAACGAAATTGTCCCTTCAACGATCTCGTTACTGTCCACAATCCCAATGGAACAAGGAATGTGAGGAAGCGGACTTGTTCTTAGTTGGATGGAGCCAAGGTCCAATGATTGGCTTGAGTCATTGCAGCATGTTGTATTGAGAGGTCTCACATCCCTGAAACGATTACCTAACTTTAGCATGTGCACTTTGTTCAAGACCTTTCAAATGTTATATTGTGAGAAGTTTCTCCCAGAGCCTCCACAAATCATGGGTTGTTCTCAACTAGAAGATTGGAATCTAGATTGGAATTTGCAATGGCGGGTGGAAGAATTCAAGCAAGACACATTGACAGCATTGACTTCATTGCAGCTATGCAATCAGTTGGGCATTTTCAATTGGTCAAAAAGAATTACATTCAAAATTTTGGGTTCTTTGACACTCACTGGGCTCGGCAAATGCTCTCGGCTTGAGAATCTCAAACTAGTGGCTCTTCCAATCACTAGCCTTTGGAGCCTTGAGAAGTTGATAACACTTCATGAGCTATATGTCGGTCATTRTGAGTTCCTYCATTATATCCCAAACTTGTCTATATTGACAAAGTTAAAACATATGACCRTGGTCATAGGGCAATATCAACAGTTTCCTGATGAGGAGACGTTATTACAGTTGAGGTATTTAGGTTGCAAAGTGCATAAGGTTGAGCCACGAGGTTATACCTCTTCTTATTTCTTATAGCCCTCTTTTTGTTATGGCTTTCATTTGGTCAGAAGTGTTTGTATACTTACCAAAATCAAAACGGTGAAGTTTGTTCATCATACTTAGTCGTTGACAAACTTAATGTGTCAAAGATGAATTTCGTACACCATATCTGACCCATATCACCCATATTTTAACCGTAACTATTCTCACTTGGAAGGTCTTTGGTTGACCTTTGGTAACTTGGAAAGATGGGCAACATTCATTTTTTCATTCATTTATATTGGGTGGACTTGCTAGAACATGTTTGCAAAGAATAGTGTTGAAAATCCCTTAATCATTAGGAGAGATGTGAACTTAAAAATGACCATCAATTTCTCTTACTACTTTTATGATGAGAGAAGTTATAACATAAATATCAATTTCTACCATTGTGGCATCAATGTCCTAACAGGTAGCACACTGGAGCACACCAAAGCATTTTGATAAATTAGAAGCATGTGTTGACTACACGCAACTTGTGTGCTCTATTTTTGTATAGGTAGTGATGAGTAATTGATTAGTTATGGCATAATTGCAGCACACTATGATTGGCTACATGACTCTCTATATTGCAACTTGCCCTTGGTTGAAAATAGGAAAACCTGTATTTAACCAATATGGAACAACCAAAATCTTTCTCCTAGAAAATTCATGATTATTTTGTTTTGAAAAATAAAATTGTAAAAGATCATGGTACCCTTCTTATATCTATTTTTGTACACAAGGAAATTTTTCCACTCAATGTAACATATTTGCACTCTTCATATGCTCAATTGTTTAAGTGGTCAAAAATGGGTAAGCTACGTGTAGTTACTTCAAATGGCGATGTGAATTCTCTAGAAACTTAATCATTGACAATGAAATCCCAGCACATGCCATTCTTCCCTTCCAAAGCAACCTTGTGGGTATCCATTTTCTCCATTGTTGCTTTTTCTGTATTGAACTTTAATTCTGCATATGGTCGACAACACTCCATTGTTTTTTTTCACTTCCATTCACAAATCAATCAGTGTATGAGCAATGTGGTGTTGAGAGCACCGTGTTGGCCATTCATGTACGACTTAATGTTTTGCAAGTTACGTTTGTGGACAAGATTAATAAATTGAAAGGTACAATGATAGTAAGAATAATTGAATAAAATGTTTTCATGATTTTTACCATTGAAAATTTAAACATGCAAGTGTTGATTTGGAGTTATTTGCAATTTGTACTTGTCAAAATAACTTGCATTTCAACAATTACAAGGTGGATTGTGCAATGAGTTTGATACTTTGATAGCTCTCATTTGAGTTTAAGGTTTTTGGAAGTATATTTTAGTGTGGTAACACAATTTCTAGTTGTTCATGTCACCTCTAATTCAAATAAACTCTTATATGCAAATTTCTCAAACACTGTTAGTAGGAAGGTTAAGCATATTAAAAATAGGATATATACATTTTTCTTATTATAATCTCACAAGTCTTATGCAATTTTGCATTGAAAATTGGTAGGCATACCATTAAGCGAGCTCTTTGAACATTAATATTTTTAGATTTTAGAAAAATAAAAATTTGCTTTATCAGAGATAACTACAAGTCCATGCTCTTTTTTCACAGGAAAAGCACACTTGAAAAGGCTTGGGCACTTGGTAATTAAAAGAGTCCATGCATCCCCAAAGTGGATGCATGCACCTTGGTCAATCTTGATTGTAACTTTCAATATAACTATTTTTTATATTTGATTTAAACCAAGAAAATGAAGCTTGATAAGATGTCTTTCTACTTTATTTTGAAAACTTTGGAAAAATTCAATAATCTAAAGAATTATTGCAATTGCAAGCTCTATGTGTTAGAGTTCAAATCACACAATATGGTATGTTTTTCATTCATCTTTTCTTCTTTTAAAAATTAGTTTTAGATTGAAATTATACAATTAAGTTTTTCATTTTAAACTTCATTTATAGTAAAGATTCTAGGTTATTTTGATGTATATTATAATTTATATAATTTTACTTTTACCTTCAACTTTAACCCCCTAAAGGTCCAAACACAGTTTTTTGGCAACATAACAATTTTGGGCAGCTCACTACGAATGGAATTTCTATTACTTTCTTTGAAAATTTCACATAACATATTCCCAAGGAGTATCTTCAAGGCACAACAATTTTCATAACTTTTAACTACATGGTTATAAAGTTATTTCATAGTATGTGATTTTCAACATTCGGCGGGTAGTTCAGGCAGCTCATAAAACTTCTTGAAAAATCACTTTTTTAAGAAATAAAAAATTTGAAATTGATTCTCTAGATTTACATAAATATCTCAAAAACCTTCAATCATTCCATTTTGATTAATGAGATGAAACTTATGAAGAGTAGTGAGTTGAAAACCATACCTACCCACACACTTACACTCCTCATAACTTTCATCTCATCAATCAAAATGGATTGAAAGCTTTTTGCATATATATAAAATCTAGAGAACCAATTTCAAATTTTCATTTCTTAAAAAAGTGATTTTTCAAGAAGTTTTCTAAGCTTTGTGAATTGCATGCCGCATGAAGAAAATTACATACCATGAAATAACTTTTTAACCATGTAATCAAAAGTTATAAAAAAATGTTGTGCCCTAATTCCATTTGTAGTCAGTTGCCTAGAATCAATATGTTGCCAAAAAACGGTGTTTGGACCTTAGGGGTTAAGAAATCACAATAATTTGATTTTTATCATCAATTTTTTCAAAAAAAATAACCTAAATAGAAAATATATTTTCTATTACAAAAATTATAAAAAATTTGTAGTAATTTAAATAAAAAGGATGAATTTGGTTTAATAGTCAAATTTGACTTCAAGATCTTTGTTGTGGTTCTTTTGGGTGTAAAAAATAAAATAACCAATTCAAAAAATTTTACAATGATTTCCATTGCTACTTGTATTTAAAAAAAATCAAATAATTTGAATTGTTTTTTGTTTTGTTTTGATTTAAATTTTCCAACTAAAATGATAAAAAAATTATGKTTTTTTGTGAAACAAATTGAAATTCCTCATACTAATATACAATTCATAGTTTCAAATAATAAAATATGTAATTGCTATTAGAACACAAGGGTAGTTGCAAGAAAGACTTGTACTATTTTCTGTCACATTCAATGTGACAAAGTTGTTTTCCATTAGAACTTTTGAATATAGAACCCAATGAAATTCAAAATTTTAGCGGGGATGGATAACTTGATTATAATAAAATTCATTTTTTTTCAAAATTTCTTAAAAATCATTTTGTATTTAAATTTGAATTTAGCTAATTTGTCACACTTTGCGGTTTAGGGGTTTTTAGTACTAGGGAGTACCCTAAATTAATAATCTAGAGCTCAAATTTCTGCGGTCTATTCCTACACTAGGAATGCATGAATCCACCAAAGGGAATTTACAAAAACATTATTTCATGTCGTGCACATGCGAGCGAATAGGGGTCCCTTGCGCACATCATTCTGAATGGTGAACATGGTTTCAAGGTCAATCTTGTGGTGGCATGTGATTAGCATTCAGTCGACACAAAACGACAATTTTTAGATTTTTTAATTTTGCTATGGTTAATTTTTAAAAAGAAAAAAGGGGACAAAGGTCTTTTTTGTGGAAAACGGAACTCTGGGCTACCGTAGTAGTGCTACGTACTGTATAGTACTTTGCAGTAGTAACAGGACAGCTGGCAGCTTCACACTGAATCTACAGTATAATCAATGGTGCACAGTGCATGCAGTTTTTGTTTCCTAGTAGTCATAGTACTCACAATACTGGGCGGCAGAAACTCTGTTTTTTCCAAAACACTACGCAAAACGGCCAGTCTTTCTTGCAACTACCCACAATCTAATAGTCTACATTTTGTTGAAACATGATGTTTGATCAATTGGCAATAATTCTTATCTTTAAGTAGATAATAAAGAGTTTACATATTGAACAAATATTGGATGTACTTCCTTGTAGGATAGAACTGCCCAATACCACCATCCACCTAATTCAGCCACCTACTAGATCCTCCCATTTGTGTTAGTGGTCCACCCATTGCCAGAATCTTAGTAAACCTTTATTATGATGGTAAGGGACTTGGAGAGTAGACATTTCAGCCTATGCTTTAACAAGGGTAAGTCCACACTCTAATAAGGGGCTATCACGCTTTAGCATTTTAGCTTTGAAAGATCACAAAATTTCAATTCTTGTCATAATGGCTTCATTATTTTTGCACATGATTTCTCTCAAAATTTTCAATCTCTTAAAAATATGAGACTTGACAGATAGCTTCTCCAAAGTACCTAGATAGCAAATTTGTATGGTATGGGGGTGATCTACTTTAGCCCAAATAATGTTACATCAGTGGTGCATAAAAGTTTGTTTGTAGGATCACAATTTTTGCTAAATATAGTACTTGCTCTCATTATTATATTCACAGAGGCTTTGACTGAGAAGTGTGTATAGATAAGATTGTCTTCTTAGAACTATATCCCATAAGCTAGAGTCAAATTTGTTAAAAAATAACTCAAAATATAATTAAATATAACATCAAATGAAAATTTCAGAAATGATAATGTGGCGTAATTGAATGGTATAGATAATATAAATAGAAAACCAATGAAAATGACCATAGAAATAGATTTAACATGTAAATRGAGGATTGAAAAAAATGAACAACTTCCATCGATTTCGTTCAGACATCAAAAAAGAAGGACAATTTAAGAATCCACGGTGTTAGGCCACTTTCTCGCTCTCAAGGCCACGGCCAAGGGTCCGGCGTTTCAGGGTTACGAGTCTGAATTGAGCTATGAACTGACTGTGTTCTAAAGAGTATTCGTGACGCTTGTGTATTGGAATGTTCTGTTTCTGAAATCTTTTGTGACTTTACCAGAGTTTCTTGTTTTAGCTGACATTAGAGTGTGATCGTCTGGCGATACTGAATCGATTTCGAAGATTTCGGCGAATTGTAGCTCTAAAAATCGTGTAGAGAAGATGCGGTGGARGAGCTTGAGTTGCGAGTCGAGCGGCGGTTGAAGAGTGGATTGGAAGGACATTTGGTTTCAACAGTTGCAGAGTGAGATTGGAGGAAGAAATGGAGTGCGTGCTGTCTGGAAACCAAATCAAGAGTCTAAATAGGGCTGTGAACTGTCTGTATCGCGTCGGCAGCGAGCTCCTTATTGAAGTTCTCCCTGACAAGGTGAGCGCATGCGCACTTATAATTTATGCGAGCTTTTGATCTGCATTTCATATTTTTTTTTGTACTATTTTTCTAAGTACAATGTGAGTTCAATTGCGARTCGACTGCTAGGTGATGATTTAAGATCGCATTGCAGCTGTCGCTGCGTACGCTTAATACGGCATGGTCGGCCTTCCTGTCGGTGACTTTCAAGGGCCAGTTCTTCGACGCATTTCGTGTGCAAACACCGAATCTGGCGTGCAGTGTTTTGCTAAAGGTGACACATCCTGTCGATTTTGAATATCTTTTGGTTTAGTTAGGGCTTTTTCGCCCTGCCTCGGAACTTAAATCTCATTTCAGTAGCCTCAATGCGTAATTGATGATTAGCGTTTAACGATTCTGTGAATGAAGGGAGCTGATTTCGTTACCTGTGTTTTCCAGGCGGTGTGCACAGTGTTCCGAACTCCGCCTGGTAGTATGGAACTGTTGACCATAACCTTATCAGACAGAGACCCGAACAAGCTTCAGTGGACTATCCAGTGCGTGAACGGTAATCCATTTTTCTCTGTGTACAAGGGTGAACTGAACAATTCGTTTTATTTTAGGTTTATTTGTCGTCGGCAATAGCGGTTCTTAATATTTCAAAAAGTTCACCTAGTATCTACGGGGCCTTTTCGGTTCCATGTTATCTCGAGGCTTGGATATTTACAGGATGCCATTAACTATGATAAGGAAATGTTAACGAAACAGCTATTGATGCAAGTGAGCTCTAGGATTTATATGATCRTCAATATTTTGAAGATCCAGTGCGTTGAATTTCGGCATTCTGGAGACATCTAGTTTACCTGTTGTTGCTTATTTGGTGTGCAGGAAGCAGGAAAACGTACTGGATCACCTGCAACAATGACACTGAAATGCAGAATGTGATGGTAGAGCGGAACTCTTTTCCTAGTCATTTGGTTATAAAGCCTAAGGATCTTGGCAGACTTTTAGGACATTTTCAGTCTTCTCTCCAAGAAATAACACTGATTGCTACAGAACCCGTATCCACTGACATGGACTCTGATAGTGAAGCAAAAGCGATTGAATTGAAAAGCTATATCGATCCTGCAAGAGGTAGAGTAGCCACATTTCATCCCACACCTTCCCATCCTGGAGCTTGCTCTAAGGTCTTCAAAGGGTGTCTTCTTCAGGGCATGGTTTTGTYCGATTTGACTTTCTGCTAGTCATACGCGATCGTTCTGAATTGCATTTATGAATTTATGGTACAATAGGCAGAGTAATGCGTATTTGTTAGAGCGTAATTCTAACTCTCATTGTTGCATATTACGTGGTGGATGTGCAGACACGACGGATGGAGCTCTTCATACGCAGCTCTGGATTGACCCTTCTGAGGAGTTATCAGCATATACCCACAAAGGACCTCCTGTGGATGTAACTTTCAGCGTTAAAGAACTGAAGGTATAACTCGTGCTTTCGTATTGGTCTTCGTCATTTTTAAGCTCGASTTTTACTGCTGGAAATCATCGACCGACTTCTATTTAAGCTGGTTTAGCAAAATATAACATAAATAGGACATCTTGACTACTTAAGCGTTATATGATCTTGTTATGGGTTATAACACTGAACAAATCCTCGTTTTCCCTACAGGCTTTTATGGCATTTTGTGAGGGGGCGGAAGCAGATATACATATGTACTTTGACAAGGCTGGCAAGTATGTCTGCTAGTACTCATCCATTTGTCTCTGAGGATTTATAGAGCACTAGTGATGAACAGCCTCTGTTATTCGCTCGAATATTGTTTGTCTGCTGCATTATGTTGTATTTGAGCTTGATGTAATGTCGTTGAACAGACCTGTGCTCATTGCACCAAGATTTGGCTTAGATGATTCAGCACACAGCGACTTCGATGCAACTTTAGTTCTTGCAACGATGATGAGTTCGCAGTTACATGGGGCAGATGAGAGCACTGGTCAAGCGCGTGATGCAGCCAATCAAAATAGTGCAGGTCCCAGTACCAGAGAGGGCTCTCAAGGCCGTGCCACATCACATGATTCCGCTCGAAGAGGCAACGGCTCTGAGATGACACCAGGTTCTGTTCATCGGTCAGATGAGACAGCCATCTGGTCTGACTTAACAGGTTTGTCAAGAATTTCTCCCGTTACATTTGAACTTGCAATCTCTGAATATCTCCTCTGATTTTTGCAGATCTCGCTTGGATCCTCATTATCTATTTCTTTCTACTTAGTGAATTGCGCTTTGGATGAGATAGATAACTAGATTAAGAGTCGAGTAATGATATCGTCGTGGAAACTGTAGCTGCATTACTAATATCCTGTCATGGAATACCTTCAGGAAGTGCAGGAAGAACAAGTATTACTCAGCGAAGAACCAGCATCAATCAGCCCACACCAGTGTCTTATGCACCTAAGAATCCGCAGGCCAGCGACAGTGCACGTCAGAATCTACAGGACAGTGCGGGCGTACAGCAGAATCTGCAGGACAGCGACAATGCACGTCGAAATCTTCCAGACAGCGAAGATGCACGTCGGAATCTTCCGGACAGCGAGGATGCAAGTGAAGAGATTCCCACCTTGCATACAAGCGCAAGAAGGAAAAGACTGAGAAAGCGTTCAGATATTGATTCATCCACTGAAGCGTCACCAGTACAAGTCTTTCCTGAAGCAGGGCTTCAACCCCTCAGAGATTCACGTCGCGAGAGTACAAGTCGACAGGAACCTCCACGAGAAATATTTCAACGAAACCTACCAGGTCCGTGAGCTACTTCTATCTGTGGTGTTTCGAAAGGGACCTGCTTAAACCCAGAATAGCTTTGTGCGGCATTGTCGCAGTAGCAGCAGCAGCAGGGCAGTCAGGAATGGCTGACATGGATCTGCCTCCAGATATCTAGGTGTTAGTGTCCAACGTGTAATCTGTTTATGTCTTCAAATGAGCAGTAGTTGAGAGTTGTCTTCTTCAGGAAAGTACATTAACTGGGCATGATATTTCAGGAGGAAGGCAGTTGGAGGATGAAGCTCCGCAGCCCAAAGGAACGCCCACATGGGAAGACAATTCAAGTGACGCTGATTACGATGATGAGACGGGGGAGGCTGACGATGGGTTTTGCGTTCCTACCACTCCTCCCGAAAGAAGAGGCCCTTATTGACACAGAAATAATCCCACACCTTTCTTTGGGTGTTGACAGAAGATTTTTTTTGTGACTTCTTGTACTTTGCTGTTCTCCAAGTCACATGCAAATATTTAAATCGTGGAATATACATGCAGCTATGACAGCGAGTTAATGTTGGATAGATTTCCCGAGTACATCTACTTTGGACACCTGCAGGTCATCATTTCAATGCTCAAGCATATTCTCACGAAAATAAAATGGCAAATAATTGATAATCTCAATTTGCACCTGTGACAGTGCTAACTAGTCTCCACCATAATTATGGAAATTGGGAAGGTGTTCATGTAAGCGTGGCGTCTCACTAGGTAACCTATCCATCCAAAAACTCTGGTCGATGCAGACTCTACATATATGCACAAGGTCCATGCTGATTGTACATCAGATTCAGTACCACTAATGTCTTCTATCATATACAAAACCAGAAATGACGTGGGTCAGGAGGATCCGTGACTCAATCTGGACATCCCCTGTTCGACAGCCGATATCCACGACACGAAGTAGTTCGAATGTGAACCACTCTCTGTCGCAACGGCACTAGTACTCCCTCTCTGTTGCTGTGGCTGTGCCCGGATGAGTGTCGGAGGATCCTCGCTGATTCGAGCTCGGCAGTACGGGCACTGCTCATGGCCTTCCAGCCAGGGCGTGAGACAGTTGGGATGAAACTTGTGRTTGCACGGCAGAGCTAGAAGCCCCTGTCCAACTAGAAACTTTTCTAAACAAACGGGACAATCCTCTTGCTCCCGACTGCTCTCGGCTGCTGCTGCTTTCGACCCGTAAATCTCCCGCTTGATGGCATCGATGGCTGCTTTGCTCATACCAGATTCTCTGGGTTTGTGGGGAGGGTRAAGAAAKGCCCCCTCTCCTGAAAAGCGATGATGGTGGTGATTTCCACCAAATAAGTCTGGTTGCCATCGGTCTTCCAGACTGGGAGCCCATGCYGCGAGCCACTCTCGCATGGTTCGCTCCCAATCCTCGTCGTCGCTCCAGAGATTCTCCTCGTCATCGGTGTCGGAGAATAGAACGTTCATCTCGTACTGCGTTGCTCCCGCCGTTGCTGGCGAGTTAGTTTGTCTGAAATGGATCAGCAGCGCACAAGATCGGTATAGAAATTCAATTTGTAGATCTTTAAGGAGAGAGCAACTGTGGACTGACGTAAAACCCAGGCTAGAATGCTGGTTCAAGGATATTAGTGGGATTACAAACCTGGGAGGATTTGCAGAGAATCGAGGGGGAAGAGCGGCAGAGCGTAAGCGTTCGTCGAGTCGATCACGAGCCTCCATAGCAGCCCCTTGTAACCTTCGCTCATGGGCCTGGCCCCGTAAAAGCATCGCCAGAGTGGACAACCTGGATTCCTCTCCTCGGTAGCCTCGCAGACCCCGGGATCCTGACCCCGAGGCTCGAGCGTCTCGAGAATTGGACGATGTTAACAAGCTCAAGTTGCTGTTTTGTTGCTGAGATGTAGCTGCCCGCTGCTCCTGAAGCAGGTCTTGCTGTACATTTCAGAGACCCGGACAAACATCCATGTAAGCACAGTATTCCACAGGCTCTGCTTGAAAGAACAAGAAGAAATGAACATAAAGTGGTGGAGACACCCTGAGAGAATTACCAGTCGACGAACTTGGGTGGACAGAGCTGCCGGGGACCGGCCAGCTGTGCGAGACGACGAATGGTGATGGTAGTGGTGGTGATGATGATGGTGGTGGTGATGGTGGTGGTGATGGTGGTGGTGAGCCAAATTCGACGAACCCGAATTACTACTTCCTCTCGAGCGACGCCCCTCTGTTCCCGAATTGGAAGAAGTCTGGTGATGAGTACTGGGTGGGTCCAATTCTCTTCGCTGTGCAGGAGCTCGCATCCGGCGCCTCCGCGCCACTTCAACACCCGGCAACATACTTCCTGTCAGGTGTACTTCAAGATTTGCTGGAGCTTCAGCTTCGGAGCTCCTTCGTTTAGGATGTTACAACCCCTGCAAGTTGCACTCAAAGAATCAGTACTCCAACTACCTCGGTCAACTCCTGCCCTCCAGACCTGGCCTGGAACCCTAATTGTYGGTTCGTCTCCACCAGAACATGGTTAACACCACAAATTCAACCTTTTAGTCGAGCCTGCCCATTACACTTGCTCTTAGACGTACCAGGACACTCCTAAGTTACCGACAAAAGCAGAAGTGYTTCCCCGACTASAGCAASCGMAACGCGATAAAGATTGAAGGAGCACATGTCGAGGCTTGTGAGAGCTTGGAGGTGAGCTGCGACGACGTCGTCCCCAACTATCACAACGCCATCCCCACTCTTCTACACTCTTTCTAGGGAGACATCAAAAACCGGCATCTCAACTTCAACATGCCGATTAGTTAGAGAGAGCGAGGACAACCCCACCATCTCGTGTTTGCAATGGTGAACTTGAACCTATCCTATCGATGCAAGCGAACGGTAAAGTGCGGAGTCAAAGCTCAASAGAAAGAAAGCTCAAAAAAGGGACAAGGGTAATAAGGGTAAGATAGTACAGAGTCCTCACAGGAATAAGTTCCATCCTGATTCTATTCGTCGTCGCCATCGCCACGCTCCTCAACGCAGCAGCAGCAGCAGCAGGAGCAGCAGCGGCCTCCGCGTCCACCATCTCTTAAAACTCTAACTCCACGGTGAAGTATTCAAAAAAACTGACGGTACAGGCTTTGCAGGAGTGACAAAGAGATGTCTCCCTCTCCCTCTCTCTGTCTCTCTTTCTCTATCCCTTTCCCTAAGAACTCTGACACCCAGAATCCTTAGAAACACTTTGCAACCATCTCCACTAAATTTGGACAGAAAGCAAACGCGTGTGGAATGTGGAGGTGTGCAGGGCTTCAGTTCTCGCTGCTGTCATGAGTAAGCTTAGTGGAGTCTGTCGTACTCTTCCGCTCGTCACCATTCCGGGTTGCTACTTGCTACTCATAGATTTCTTGATGGACGACTTGTGGATGGATCGTTGGGTCGATGGTGGACGAAAGTACTAGCCAGGATGCATGAGGAGAGTGCCGTGAGGAGAATTAGTTGACAGGTGAGATGGATGAACAGTGTACGAACTTTCGGTGGGGGGGGGGGCTGGCATAGCGGCCAATCCCACCAATAACCTGAGCTGTGGTGGGTCTGAATGTCTGATACTCTGCTTGGGTTTTTATTAAGTTAGTCGATTGGTTCAGTTTAGTGAGGCACATGAAACGTGTGTCCCCCACCTCAGATTCCAAATTTCTCTCGTGTGAAAGGTTGGGTTCTCGTCCGTGTGTCTGGAAGAGGAAAAAAAAGGTTGGGTTCTCGTTGGTGGCTTCCGAGGGCAGGTGAACTTGGCCCCTTGCTCGACCCCTCCAAGTCATTCCCGGGGTGCAAGTAATATAAAAAAAGGCCCTTATTTTGTGCTTTATTAATCTATCTTGCACCTCCTCTATCTAATTGGAGGCCTTTGATTGCACACACGAATTCAAAGTTTTCAAATTTAATCATGCGTGGAAAACAAAAAAATTCAGCGTTTTTCCAAGGGGCCGAGCGAAAGAGGCAATTCACCCCAGCCCACAATGGGGGAGATACATCTGTTGTAGATGAAAAGAACTTATTTGACCACTTCTTTCAATATGACAGCTTCCTTCAATATGTCCATGCAAGTTCCTCCTAAATGTCCATGCAAATTCCTCCCTAATTTTTGGTTGTCAAAAGGACAATTTATCCTAATTTCTTATTGTCAAAAATGTCAACTTCCAATTTTTTTTGGGTTGTCAAAGTTGTATTGTTCAAAAACTATCAAATTCATTTCAAATTTTCTATTACAAGACAAATTCCTATAAATTGTTATAACCAATTTTTAAAAATAACAAATTTTTGGGTTGTGGCATAGTTGTATTTTCTAAAAACAATTGATTTCATTTGAAGTTTTCAATGTCAAAACTAAATCCTATAAAACATTGTAACCAATTCATTTTTTTTAAAAACACCTATACATATATAAAAATATCTATGTAGGTATGTTAATTTCTCACTCTATATTATGTGAGAAACTAGCTATTATCAATCCACACCAACCATTCCTAAATGTGTTGGCTTAAAACACCACTTGACTCACATTTCTTCAAAATTGATTCAATCAATTGCAAAACTTGCCATTGCAATGCTCATTTAGACTTCTAAAATTTCCAAATCCAAACTACTCCACAATGATGACTTGACATGATTTTGAGTTGAGGTTTCTCTCTCACAAGAAGGTGAGTGAGCTAAAATTGTAAGAACAACTTGCCATAATTTTGCCATGCGAGGATACTGCAGAATATAATTGACATTTGGAGAAAAGATTGTTCAAGCTTTGTGCATTCTTAAACCAACACATGAGATTCTGACTGTATCCACAAACTCAAAGTCCCAATTTCACCTCTAAATGCCCAAGGCCTTTTTGAGCTTCTAGCAATTTGCTCTACATTGAACAAGAGGCAAAGATGAATCAATTTTTTTTAAATGTTATTGTACAAATTTAATCCGGACATGTTAGAATTCACTATGGAAAAGTAACATAACAATATCACCTATGAATTGAAAGATTATAATGTTTGATCATGAGGGGGTTGAAATTGCAAAAGTGATTTGAAGTCTTTCAATCATTTTAGTTCTTACATGTCAAATCTCAAAAGTTGGTCACCAAAAACATATGAGGTTGAAGGGCCTAACATGCATAACTCCAATCAATGTATGGCTTCTCAAAATCTACTCTAGATTTTTTTTACATGAATTTCTAATGTGATTTTTTCTACAAGCTCTAGTGTATTTGAGGCTCATTTCCAAGAACCATCAACACTAGAGAAAGTCAAGAATGCAATGGACACCCTTGCACACAATCTTGAATTGAAAAATCATAATCAATTATTTTCAAAATTGGATTCTTGATACTAAGAATAGACTTCAAAAAAAATTCTCGAAAACATAAACTACTAGAAAAAAGCAACTTGGTTAGGATTTATTTAACTTCAAAGTTTTGCAAACACCAAATTGGGGTGCCTCAAGCATTTAGGGGTGCCAAATTTGTGTACCGAATTTGCATGCCACAAGCATCCAAAATATCCAATCCAAATATAAGAAGTTCAATATAAAATGTTCAAAATTATTATAGAGTGTTTTGTAAAAAGCTATTGAATCATCATGGAAGCAAATGGAACAAAATAACCTTGCAACATTCAATACTCCAAAATTCAAGAATTGCATGTGCAATTTGATGACCTCAGTTACATATGCCATTGCAATTATCTTGCACTCAAGTAAGGAACCAATCCATCTAACTAATCTCATGCATGAAGTAATGCTCCATAATTTAGACAATTAAAATGTATAGTCCCGATAGRATGAATCACACTAGCATAACATTATCATCCGGCGTACACAACTCCCATATCATATGGCCCTAAATATAATCACTTATAATGTATTTTAGGCTAATCTCAATGGATATAATTTGTTTTATTGTTAAAAATTCTTGTAGCCCTTTTAACAAGGAATTCAAAAATACAGTTATGCATGTGAAATGAATATTTTGGGGGGACAATAATAGCATGAAAGACCTTCTAATATGAGTTTTTTTAGTACACATATCATGGGACAAACTACCCAACTTTGAATTTTTTTAAATAAAAATTTGATTTTAATTGAAGGAAACGTTTCGTATGGAATTTCAAAACTACGCATAGGTGGTTCAATTCTTCATATATATTGTAATTTTTTTTCAATTTGATATAGTTTTTACAAAAACTACTCTCTAAGTTGTTTTAATACCAATGACCTTTTGCAGAATACAAGAGTTGTGTACTCATGATCATTATGCGATGGTGGCCTTTTCTACATTCAATTAAGTGGGGACAGGCATTAACCCCTAAAGTCCCAAGGCCTTTTTTCTCTCAAAATCCATTCAAAACTGCCATTTCTATTGCAAGGTGCAAAGTATTCTAATTTTTTAATTTTTTTGCATATTTAATTGTAGGATCTTGTACTAGACTAGTATATAAATGTGTATGAAAATTTTCACAAACTTTGACCGCATAGATTGTAAGAAAACAAGCATTTTCTACATTCTATGAGTAGATTTTTTGGCTTTGGAGCTTCCTAATCAAATTTTTTTGTTCTACTAAGCTTGAAATTATAATTTTATGTGTTGAAGATTCAAGTTGAGGATTAGAGGAAAAAAATTATAAAAACACACACTTGATATTCAATCATTAAAAAATTGTTAAGTAGAAGTAGACCCAAGATTGGAAAAAAAAGTAAATGGTTAATAGCTCTAAGATGGGATTAAAACACAATAATCCCAACAGTGAGATTGTTTTGGGAAGTAAACTTAACCTTGTCCAACCAATTTTTTCAAAAAATTGTGAAAATTGCATTTGTAAATGAATCCTATAAGTCATTTTTTCAAGAGGATGCTCAGATTGCCCGAAAAACAAGATTGTCCATAACTTTCTCATTATTAGACCAAATAGAATGAATAAAAGCTTCAGATGTACACAAAAAATATAATCTTTGAGAAAAAAATGAAAAATAATAAAAATAATATTTTTGTGATTTTTTTTTTCTGCTCGAAAACTGAAATTTATGCATAGTATGGCATAACTTTTGCCCCCGGGCGCCGATTGAGACAAAAATTATATTTTCAGAAAGCTAATGCGTTTTTCTATCATCAAAAGAAATTTCAAAAAATTATGTCAAAAATTGAGATCACACGAGCTTGCCTGAAATCCCAAGTGTCCCCTCGGGGGACACTTGGGACTTTAGGGGTTAAACCCTAGCTACATGAAATGGAACTTGATTGGGGACAAAGTAGAACTCTACCCTAAAGCAAAGCCTTAACCCTTGAAGGACCAAGCTTTCAAATTTCAAACAATGGACAAATGGCATGGATGAATGCAAACACATCCCAATCACACAAAAGTGCATTTTTTCATTCATTTTTTTGTGAAGATTTTTGTGTTAGTTTTTAGCATGACTACCCCACCGTCAAGGTAAGGTGGGTACATCCAAAAGCGCCACAAATTGGTCCTGTGTCTAGTTACTATTATGAGGCTGTTGAGAATTTCATATTGTCTTGTTGGCAAGTGAAAGGAGGTTCCAATTCACCAAAGAACACGTCATTTGGATACAGTATGCAAAAGTTATTAAGGGTCAAATTTTGTTTTTGAAAGTGCCATCTAGAGACTGTGTACATGATTGATTTTGCATACGTACACCGATTGTAGATGGCGCTTTAAGGTCAGCTACACTTTTGGGTGTACCGACTTTAGTTAAGCCTCTTAGACACCCATCTCCACTACGCCACTAGCAAATCTAGTAATTGTCTTGTCCAAGAGACAGCCTACAATAATTTTGGCTACCAAAATGACACCTTCATTGATTTTGGGTTGTCATTGTAGGAGACAACTTTTCTCACAAAGTGGTTGTSAAGGGACATTCGACTAAAAACATGTGGTCCAATTTTTACCCTGCATGAGCACTTGAAAGAGCTCTGGATCTTTTTGTAAAGTTACAGTAACTTTCCTGTTGATGTCCTTTAGGGGGTTTGATTGGTTTCGCAGTAAAAACTCGAGTGAGTGAGAGAGCTGGTGCAACTTGCCTTGCTGAGTGTAACAGAAAAGAGCATGGATTTGACTGACTGGGAGCAGGAGCATCCATCATTGACCAAGATAATGAATACTTGAATTCAATTCAATGCCTCAAAAAATATCATTTACCGGTATTCTAAGGTAGTCGAGGTCCATAAATCGCTCATTTAACCCCTAAAGGACAAAGGCACATTTCGGGCAGAAATTGTCAAAAACTGTCACTTTTTAGAGCAGCAAGAAAAAAACAAAAAAAGAAAGTTTTTTCTTTCAGAATTCTACTGTACAAATTTGTACTAGACTTCTCTTGGAATGTGTGGAAAAAATTTCAGAAACTTTGACCGAACGGATTGAAAGATTATAATGTTTGAAGTTAGGTGAAAAAGTTTTTTTCCAACCTTGCCCAATAGGGCCTAGAAACTTTAACTCCTTCTAGAATGAGATTTTTACACTACACATGGTTGTTGTTTTTTGACATTTTCATCTTGTATCATGTAAGCTATATACTTGCCAAATTTCAAAATCATAGGAAGAGTTTTGCAAATGTTGCATGAAGCTGCCCAAGTTGACCGCAAAGTTTAGGGCAGCATAACTTTTGATCCAGGCACCTGATCGGAAAAAAAATATTCAAGAACTCAAGGGGGTAGTATTTTTGTTACACATTGTGTCCAAATTTCATGAGCATCCGGCCAAAAATGACTTCATAGGAACCTATGCAAGATTTCTTGCATACACTGAACGGACACTTGGTCCTTTAGGGGTTAAGAGCTAAAACTGAATTTATGGGAGGTTAAACTTCTTGAAATGCTTTTTCAGTTAATTTTCCTTGAAAGAGAAGTGGGATTGGCATCTAACCCAATTTGTTTCATAATTTTTTGAGCATTATGGAATTAGTTATGAATTTTTGAAGTTGAAATGGCATAGGGCTCTAAACCCGCCCACCTTCGGAAATGTACATTGTTTGCACATTGTTGAAGGCCACCCAAAAGCAACATGTACAAATAATGTTCATCTGAAAAGGATGTTTTTAGAGCTTGAACGCTTTTAGAAGTTCCTAGCTTAGAGGCTCAAAAGCTAGGGTGAATTGCCCCCACAACTCGCTTTGTCTCTTAAGGAAAATGCTAGAGTTTTTTAAATTTCCACACATGATAAAATTTGCAAATTTTGAATTCATTTTTGCAATCGAAGGCCCAAAACTAGTTGGTGAAGGTATAAGATAAATTTATCGAGCACAAATTAAATAGAGGGTGTCTTTTTACCTTCCCCTTTAGAATGACTTGGAGCTTGAACGGCTCAAAGGGGTTCAAATGTACTCCCTCAGTCCCACTAAAAGCTTCCTAATTAGGGTGATTTACAATCTTTGTAAGAAGAATTCGGGAAGCTTTTAGTGAGACTAAGGGAGTATGTACTAGAGAATGTGCCCTTTTGGGCCCTTTCACTTCACTAGCGTAAAGAGCAGGTTCCTTAGCATTGAAGCATTGTTCTGTATAGAATAAACTCCTTCGTCGCATTTTGTGAGGCTTTGTTGATTTTGCAAACCAATTTTATTGTAAACCAGCCTAAATTGCTTACACCTAATCTTAATGTATAATAAGGGATAGGGTAGAACCACCCATAAATGACCAAATAAGGAATTTTGGACAAATTTGGAGCAAGGCAAGGCAAGGCAATTATTTTCAAAGGTGTATTGATAAAAATGATGGAGATTGCAAAAACTTTGGTAATTTGATCTCATGAATTGAAATTACTATGAATTTTGAAAGACAAAAAGCGCTTTAGACCCATAGCCAATCTCTAAACTCTTTCAATTACAATCATTCAAAAAACTACTTTTTCATAGTTCCTGCTACCGACTTTCTTACTCACTACTTTGGGACATGTATCAATGTATTATGAACTTTTAGTTCCAACCTTGAAAAGGAGAAAAAAACACATTCTAGACTTGGTTGGAAATCAATCAATMTACAGGTTGGCTATGGGGTGCTAGTTGGTTATGGGTGGTTCTACACTACATGTACCTCTCTTTTCTTAAATGTAGTTACTTGATGTCATAGCAATCCGACATTTGTTTGTACTTGGAAATTACCAATGGAATAAATGACTTYCTGTGCCATTTCCATATTTTTTCTTTTTAACTTCTAAATTCCCATTGTCCACTCAAGGAACTAATTGTATTTTGGATAGGCTCCAATAGCCTCAATTTTTGTTGTAGCTTCTTGAGTTCTTTTTAGAAGATAGGAAAACATGTTGACTTTCTGGGAAGATAATTTTTATTTCAAATAGTGTCCAAGAGCAAAAGTCATGCCACCCTCAGCCCAAAACATAGTTTTTATGTAATACAAACCCCCCCATAGAAAGTCAAAATAAAACTTTCAAAATTTGTTTCTCTTAGAAAGTTTTTTTTTATATAGAAAATATTCAATTCATTCTATTTGGATTAGTGATGAGAAAGATGGATGATCTTCAATTTTTATGCAATATATGCATCTTGGAGAAAATGTGATTTGTAGGTATCATTTTTGAATGCAATCTTCACATTAAAAAAAACATGGTTTCCTTAACGTACCAGAACAATCACACCATTGGGATTAGTAAATTTCAAGTCCATCTTAAAGCTATCAATGATTTATTTTTTCTCTCAATGTCATATCTACTTCTATTTAACAAGTTTTTTTAAAGAGTGAAAATCAAGTGCATTTTTTCATTAAAAGATTCCTAGATTTTTAATTCAATTATTCAACATAAAAAATTAGAAATATATAGTGTAAAAATTTTTAAGCTAAGAAGATTCAAAGACTTCAAATCTAATTAGATCACTTGCAAAAAGTCATATTTATTCACTTTAACCTTTGAGATTTTTTCACTAAAAATTGTGAAAATTTGCCAATTTCTAGGGTAGTGAGAAAGAAACGATCTTTTTTCTTCAATATCAATTGTACAAATTTGTACTAAACTACCGTAGGAATACATGGAAAAAATCTAGAAACTTTGATTGCATGGATTGAAAGATTACAATGTCTAAAGGTAAAATAAAAATATTTTTTTTACCTTGCCCAAAAGGGCTAGCTAACTTTAACTCCTCCTAAAGTGAGATTTTTGTACTACATATTTCATCTTTTGTCATGCCTATCAAATTTTTGAAATAAAAGGCTGAGGAATTTTGCACATGTTGCCCAATAAAAAACCCGGTTTAGGACACTATAACTTTTGATCAGGGCACCCAATAAAAAGAAAACTGATATTTATACTAAGGGGATACATGTTCATACCTTGAATGTGTCATATTTATTGCATGTTTAACCACAATTGAATTGATAGGAACCCACCTAGATTCTCAATTGTTTATAAAACAAACAATTKCCCTTTAGGAGTTAAATACATGCAACAAAGTCTAACTTCAATTTTTATGAGAGTATTGTCCTCTATAGTTAATTGGACTATCATCCTATAATTATCCAAAAGAAGTTTTAAGATTGGACAAAAACTTTAGTTCATCTTTATTGATTTTTCAAACTCAAACAATTTGAAGAATGTTCATTGCAATTTGCATTAGAACAGAGATTTAGCCAATTAGGGGGGATCTTTAGAAGGATTAGTTAATGAGCATGATCAGGTGAAACTTTTGTTTTYCTAGTGTACCTCAATTGATTGGAAGGCTTTGAAAATAATCCTTGGTTCTTCCAATTTGTGTGAAAATTTGCATGCATATTCTTAAGTGCTTTTACTTGCAATTGGTAAAAAAAAATCTTTCATTGAGAATTTTTTGAAATATGGCATGCTGAAGTCATTCTATTTGAAAAAATAATTGATGATTTTTCAAAAACTAAACTTTGACTATAAATATCTCAAAATCCAAACAATGAATGTCTTTGAAAATTGGAAAAGAGACAAATTTGACAGTACTTGTAGTAGTGAATAGGATCCTATGGTTAGATTTTAAAATAATTACACATTGGGTTTGGAAAGCAGTAGTTTAGAAGTGATTTTGGAGGTAGTTGGGTCTTTCCTAATGTAGTTAAACACTTTCTAAACTATAGCACACTTTTGAAAAAAGAACACATGCTAATATAGCCAACAAGTTAATAAAGACTAGTGACTCCTTAACCCTGGAGCGCGCCGATGTCCAGTTTCTAGACGATGAACAACTTGAAACTTTAGAATCCTCCTCCTAATTGCTTGGATGAAAGTTATTATAATTTTTAGAAATACTCTATCGAGTTGCTGTTCTATCTAAGGGTTAGATTTGGTGTTACTAGACCACATATTTTTCTAAAATTACCAATGTGCAAGTGTGTGAAGTGGTTGACCAAGCTAAAATTGCATTGACTTTAGTTCAAAATGAGGTCATAGATTGTAAAAACACAAAAATTTCAAAAAATCACCATGTCAAAAGAACCTCATTTTAAATCCATCCCAACAAATTTTACTCCAAAAATGCTTATATTTTGTTTGTTCTTGAGTTTTAAAGGAATTTTGAAATTTTTTTTTCACAATTTAAAAAAAAAATATTGGTGATAGCATTGGTAAATCTAGTAACCGTACGGATGGAATCTACAATTCTCATTCTATAACTTCTATTTGTATGTCAATTCCAAATTATGCTTCCAAATAGCACTTTATTATGATTTTTCTCAAAACGTCAATTATGGAGATGAATCAAGATGCTCTCGAGTTAAAAATGTAAAAAATAACATTGCAATTATTGCAAAATTATAGCTATCCTATAAGAATTGAAATGTTCATTTGACTTTTTTTTCCATTCTTATTCTTGTAGAATTTAATTGAGTTTTTATTCAACTTTAGCATTTTCTTGGAATGACAATAAAACCTCAATTTATTTAGAACCATGATATATTTTTGCTTGTTTTTTCCATTTTCTTCATTGTTATCTCCATCATTATTCTAGCTTCACATAAACCTACCCATCATTAGCCTTAAAAAGACCAATTGTCCTCATTTATATGTTCAATCCATTGTGAAATATACAATATTAAATGACGAAAAACACACAATAACCTTAATAAGTTTTAAAAATTATTCTTCATTTTTAAAAATACCAACTTAGTCTTCCTAAATCTTTTTATGATTTTCATCCACTCTTCATCCAACACCATCCACTAACTTATTCGTTCGTCCATTTACATTCCCACCCCGGCAAGACATGCTCACGTGGCAGCGCAACCCGCCATTCTTCCACTTCAAGCCTCTCCCTCCCGCGCTTTGTCCAACGGCCTCGATCTCACCCTCTAATTATCAGACGGCCACAACTCTTCTTCATTCAAACCTCTCTCTCTCTGTCTCCCTCCCTCCCTCCCCATTCTGTGTCCAACTCTCGAGCTTCCTTGCGCAATTGTGCCTTTGCAATCTGCTACCTGCATCCCCGCCGGCATCACATCCTTTTCGCAAATCAGCCCCTTGTGTGGACATCAAATTGCGCCTTTAGACCCTTCCCGAGCGCTCGTTGAGCCACTCTAGTGCCGTTTTGGTACCCTATTGAAGATGGAGGTCGCCATGGAAGATGTGCAGGTTGCTTTGGAGGATACGGACGCTCCAGTATCGCCTGTTCCCGTTGCGAAGAAGATGCGCAGGCTGAGGAAAGTGAAAGAGACGGAGATCGAGATGAATGAGGAGCCTGTTGGTGAAGTAGTTGCTGTAAAGTTGATTAGCGATTTGGATGTGAGACGGGATTCAGCGGAGGCGATTCTGAAGCGGTTTGGGAAGGGCGGAGAGGATGGAAAGAAGAGGAAAGCTGTGCAGAGTACGATTTTTGCCGCGGTGGTGGATATGTCGAAGCAGTCTACCGAGGGTGTTGGTGTCGAAGGAGAATCGGCTGTTGTGGATAGTGTGGACGCTGTCGAGGATAGTGGCCTGGARCTTTCAAACCACGATGGAGAGGAGCTTGGMGTTGAGGATGGTAGCCTAGGGCTTAGAAGCGATGGAGAAGAGCCTGCTGGTGTCCCAGAAGGTGATATTTTCTCATGTTCATGATGTTAGTGTCGTGTGTGTTCATGTTGATAGAATTAATAATCAAGTCATTTATAATTCTGTACAGATGCTCTCTTCACCGGAACATTCTTTAGGTCTTGTAAGCCTGCACCTTTGTCTAGTAGAATTGGGATGGATATTACATTCGAGTGTTAGAGCGAACGTGATTTCGATATTGTGTTCTAAAGTTCTGTGAAGGGCCTAATTTATTAATTTGAGGAAAACAGAATCGCATTGTCCTCAGTGGGGTAACAAATTTTTGAATCGCAGAGCAGGAATTGGAGGCTTGTTGTCCTACCCTGCATAATGACATTATTGATCCAAGATTGTTGGCTTCTGTACTTGAATTTGCTGTAGCGTCCCTCTGCTTCTGCTCGCGATTGACTCTCTGTTATTCTGTTGATGGCACCATAACAAACTTCATATCATCATTTGACGTATTCAAGATGATCAATTCGGGTTCCTGAGCGCAGCAGTGGGCCTCGAATGAATATTACGGCACCAACTATGAATAGCGTAATTGGCTAGGGAGCTCAATTCAAGTTGAATTGTCATTTTTGAAATTGGRTCAAGTTTGTCATGAAGCTTCAAAGAGATGTAATGGTGATATCTAGTTAGTCAACAGAGCATGTTTGATTCTGATAATCGCAACCCTAAAACCCTGGGGGGTGTCGGACCTCTTATTTCCGGGTCCGGAGGTTGCAGTTTTTTCGCATATTGGATAAGGCTCAATGTGATCCTTCTTTCCTCGAAGTACTAACCCCCATTAGAGTTTGGGATGCGATTCTGATCTGCCTTATCCTGTAGTCCAGCTTTGACTTTCTTAGTAATAATGAATATCTTTTCTACATATTRTGTCTTGCCATGTGGTACTGGTTAAAGATGGCAATGAGGGTAGATGTAACGTAATTTAAGGGCTTGTATGGGGATCATTGTCCATTTTGCGGAAATGTTGTTGTCAATTGGTTTCCAAAGTTATTGCAACATCACTGTGTCGTAGTCTTGTTGTTTAGTCGTCAACACCTTGGAATTCGTTTCATGCCTAAGTACGATGCGAAATTCTTGTATACTACCATATTTTCTTATAGTTGTAGTTACTAATTTTTCATTTGCTGTTTTGGCGATGTGGCGATGCGAGGCTGACTGTTGTGTGTCGTCTGTCAATCAGAGCTTGCGCCTCTCAGCAAGAAGAAGCGATCAAACACCGTGAAGCGATGTTCAGCGCATGTGAATGGCATGACTTTTGAGAGTGAGGTTGACGCCACGAATGGCGTTGAAAATGATTCTAGAATCGACAGTGAAATCAAAGAGGGTTCAGATGCTGAGATTGGCGACGATGATGTAGAAGATGGAGGAATAGCGTTGGACTCTGAGAAGGGCAATAACGAAGCTGGTGCAGGAGGATTGAATGCAGGATGGTCCGATGGTTGGGCTGAAGAGGAGATGTCCATGGAAAGTATCTTGGAGAAAGCAAGGCAGATGGTTGCTGAGATGTCCAAACCAGGAGTCGCCTCCTCTGCCAAGCCTTCTAAGGAGACCAAGCAAACAAGTGAGGGAGTGCTTGCTGACATTCACGACCAGAACGGGAAGAAGAAAAGGGTATTTGCCACCAATTTCGAGTTTCTGAATTTCTGATCAATTACGCAAGCTTCTTCCAATTTTGAATTGACAATGCAAGAACTAGCTAGCTTGAGGTTAGCTATCATGAAGTTATTTAACCTCCTATGTGCCTACAAGGTGACTTAAAATAACTATGAATCCAGTGCAAATTAGTTAGTGGGAATTGGCACCAATTTGTCAATTTGCGCGACTTAGCAGCGCGGTCATCCTATTACTAGTCCCAGCTAGCCAAAGCTACTACTTGGCCAGTAACTAATTTCAGTCAGCTGAGTCTCTAATTAGGTCCTTAATCAGTGATGGGTTTCGTACACTGTTTGACTGATATGACGCGTTTGTGGTGTTGCAGAGTAAGAAGGAAGAGGAGAGARTAAAGAGGGAGGAGATATATGCTGAATCTCAAAGACTTCTGCGAGGTAATGACGATCTGTTCTGATACTCTCTTTCTGGTTTAATGGCTTACTTTCCAAAAAGGTTTAAGGTTGAGGATTCTATATGCGTCATTTTAAGCACTTCAGCATTTATAGGAATGCAATTATTAGGAGATGGATAGAGTTCTGAAGAGATCTTTGGTTATGCCATTCCAAAGTTCGAGGGGTATTCCGCCCTAAGTGGTATTAGACAATCTCATTTCCATTCAAAGATCAATTACCGTAGACATTTAGCGAAGTGATTCTCACGCCACTTACTAATCAGTCCAACCGAGTATTCGAGTAGATGAGTTGCTGTTAGTAACAGGGGCCTGTATGGAAGACATGGTCAGATCCCTAGCGTTTTTTATCCTATACCGTAATTTTTCAGCAGGAATTTTTCAGAGGTTGAGCAATTTGTGACGATGGAAGTTGGCTTTGTTGGGTTACAGAGTCGAAAGGAGTGGCGTTTGTGGCTCCAGCACCAGTCATGAAACCGGTATCCAGCGTACTGGAGAAAATCCGTCAAAGGCGGCTCCAACTGGGGTGCAGGTATTCACCAGTGCTCCAATGTTGAGCCTCCACATGATTCACTAATGTGGGTCGCCTTTTTATAGAAGTGAGAGGAGGGGAGATTTTGCAGTATTGAAATGCCAAGGTACTGAACAATTTGGGTTGTTTTAGTGGATCTGGGACAGGTTCATCGCAGGAGTCTGAGACRAAATCAGTGTCTCGGCGGGGAAGAAAGGAAAGTCGCAACACTCACGAGGATCTGACAGTGGACGGGGCCAAAGAGGTTGAAATCCAGGTCTTCCGCTCAGCTGTAACAAAGATCGAGGAGGTGAAGACCGAAGAAATTGCCTTTGATGTTGAGGTGCATAACAAACCGACGCAAGGAATCTCCAGGGTTTGTTCATTAAACCGTTGAGAGGTTCTTCTGTTCTTATTCTCTATATGAGCTGTAGTGGGACGTTCGATTTTGATTGTGCCTGGAGACTATTTCCAAAAAGATCGTCTAAAATATAGGTGATGGTTTATGCAGGACAAGGAAGGGGTGGGGATTGTAGAAGCACGTGGATTAGCTCATGACACCTCTGCTTGTGACAAGAAAATCCTAGAAGGTCCGAATGGGGTAGCCCGTAATGATTTGGTAAGAACATGTTAGTGCGCCAATGGGATGTTTCACGAGTCTGCTTAGTGTTCTGAATTACTGAATGAACTATATGTTGGATGTATTTGCTAATTTGTCGTCCCGATCTTTGTGGCCAGGCATCTAGCAGATCAGACGACGAAGACTTATGGTTGAAGCCGAGTCCCATCATTAAGGACACACAGGTTTGATCTCTATTCTGCACTCAYCCTTGTCTTTTTCGGAGTTCGTGTAACCTTTAATCTGCCGGTCTTAGGAGCTACACCTGTTTTGTAAGTTGACGTCTTTTCTTGTACATTTTCGCAGGATCTCTTATGTGAATCACAGTTCAGTTCTGCTACTGAGGAGATTCTGCCGTTTGAGTCCGTGGGTACCACGGCTACTGACTTAATGGAACTTGACACTCAAATACTAGACGAGAATTTGATGTCTAGGTATGGGACTTGAACCATGTCTTATAATTTGCTGTGTTTTCTGTTATCCATTTCACTAGAAAAAATCGATTCTTCACATCTTAAATTCTATGATCTTGGTACTGTTCAGGGCGATAGGTGACAATCATCATCAAGAGAACAAAGTAACAGACGTGAGACCGTCAGGGCARTCTGAGGTCTACACAACAGCTACACATGTCAGGGGTCTGATTGATGACGAGGCGGAGGATGAGGATGAAGACATATTGGCAGAGAATGCTGAAGAAGAAGAAGTCTTACGAGATGAYGAGGARGATCTGCGGGACCTTATAGCAACCAATGAGAAGGAGAAGGCTGAAGACAAAGCTCGCCGGGATGCTCTGCACCGCAAGTGGCTTGACCTACAGGTTGGAACGTACAAACTATGTGTTTATGAGYATAATTTTTCTTACATAAATACTTTCCGACTTTTGAGYATACTCTTAGTGAYGCAKTAGTTTACTAACTGGGGGCTACWTTCCCTMTTAGAAGGTTGACAGAATTCTMGATTGATGATTGAGATTATTCTTTAGAWKGTACAATCATCGTAACTCTTTTTGTGCTACACTGTGCAGGACACTGAACAAACTGAAGATATACTAGAGCGGTTACGAACAGGCCGAAGCTCGAGGTGGAAAGGTCGAGACCGAATTGTTAGCTGCTTGGATGAAGACGACGACCTTGTAAATTCTAGAGGTTCTGAATCATTGGACAAGAATAGCAGTCAAGAGGGAGCTGATGAGCCCGCTGCGGAGGATGAACTTATAGAAGAACCTACAATTACTTTGCGACAAAAGACGAGGAGCCAAGAGCTAGAGATGGACTGTTTGCTCGATGAGTACGAGGATGCGGAGGATATTGGGAGGGAGGGGACTGAGGGTGAAGATGAGATCATTGAGGACGAAGAAGAGCAYGAGCATTCTATCATACGACAACGCATGCTAGAAGAATCGGTTAGTGATGCCCTTAATCCCGAAATGCCCMAAACTCCAAATAGAAAGTCCCCTTTACAAGCTAACAATCMATCTTAGTAATATCTATTTCTTTGTTTCAAAAGATTTGATAGAATTTTTTTTGCAATTGGTATCTTCTTATTTACCTTGGCTCTTCTTAAATGATCTACTTCGATCCAAAAGGAATGGAAGCGGCTACTTTTAACCATTTGGGGCTATAGGTGCAGTGTGACTTGCCCCATTCCCTATTCTATCTTCTCCATCGTTATCTTGAAGTGTCGGAGCAAAGGTTATATTGCTTTGGATATTTTGGTTTTCGTTTCTGACAGCTGGAGGTTTCAACAGGAGGAACAACTTGTTTTCCTATCACCTGCAGACGATGAGAGTTCTAGAGAAGTTTTTAGTCTCATTACCAAAGTCAATGTGGGCCACTTGAAGATAAAAGCCAGCACAGGTAAGCTGGTTACCACTCTCCACTTCAAATGTCGTCACTTCTCTTGCTCCACACATGGTTGCTGAGTTCTTCCAATTATGCAAGACTGAATTACTAAAACTTCGATAATTTGGTTCAGGTCCCTCAGAGATCCGAGCAGCGACTACTGCACCTCTTCCTTCAAGGGTAAACTTCTATCTTCTCTACCGATCCTGACAATCGTGGCGATTTTATGATGTTCCTATAGGACTGGGTTATTTACTTAGGGTACGTAGTAATGAAGGTTTGCCAAATTACCATCCCAAATTTCTAGACTAATCAATATGTACTTCATTTTAGGTTTCAGTTTTGGTCAACCACCCAGAAACCTTTGAACCTCCTTAATGTTCGCTTAATTTATTCAAATTATGCATTTTTTTAGTGTATTGCAATCCTCTTTCATTTGCTGACATGGAGCATATAAAAGATTGACCAGTCTAATAGGAACTTTTCTCTAGTGGCGATTAGGGTGTCCCTACCTACCCTGTGCATATTTGAGCGCAAGGAACTCGATGAGCACCACCTGTTGTCCTTTCTTTGGATCCTCACTGACATCCTACTTCGCGACTCGCAGCAATCATTTCTTGGACGGAGCTCATCCTCATCGTCACTGCCTCCACCTGCTCAGAGGCATGTTGGCTCAGCTGGAAGTTCGCGTTCATTTGTGTTTGGTCGTGATGACAGCAACAGTGGCCATGGATTTCCCTCCAGTCAATCCCAAGAAGAGAAGGTACACATTTATAAATTAGCCTATGAAGGACCATTGTACATTTTGGATGCTATATTTTTTGGGCAAAACTCATTTTCACCGTCACATTGTGCTTAAGTAGCATGAATAATTGTGACCATTTTGCGAAACTGACCCATCGAGATCTTTGCCTAAAATGTAACCCTCCGAACCTGAGAGCCTAGGGTTGATTTTGGGCGCACACATTTCCAGCACTTCAAAAATTCCTAGTTTATTCATAAGCTGACAAAAAAATGCACTCCAAGAGAATCTGGAATGCTTTTCTAACTCCCAACAAGATTAAATTGAAAATTAGACAATTTAATGATCGGAACCGTGCTCAAATGCTTATCCGACTTTAGGTGCAGTTGCCTTGGGCTAAAAATGACGGTACTGGACAGAACAAGGGACCATCTGAAGACCTATATGGGTGGTTTGTTTGGTGATACAGAAACCAGGTATTTCCAAGAGTGTGTCTGACAAAGGGATCCGGTCCACGTCGGCGATCGGAGTAAAGAAACAACGTCCCACTCAACCAGCGAGTGGACCCTCACTTTTTGAGATGCTCAAGAAGCAGTCTAAAGAATTGGAGCAGGATCTGAAGAAGAATACCACATCAGCAATTACTAAAAAGTGGGCCAGCAACACTGAAGCTTTCTCCATGTTCGCCACCAAAAAGTCTGTCATTCCCTTCCGCCGTAAGTTGTAGCACTTTCCTGTGTGCAGTTATTATCTGCACTTGTAGTGAACGTAGTTGAAACAGGGCAATGCCCCTCACATTATGAGAGAAGGACTTCGATGTGAAGTAAGATCTTTATMAAGTGTACATCACATTTTGTATCATAAGATGTTTAAGAGCATTGTAAACATTGCTGCAATATGCACAGTTGACACGGTGTCTCAGGTTGTCAGTCTCTACTTTGTCCACAAGGAGGGTTCGGTTCTGTTGCAAGATGTTTTGTGAAGATTTGAAATTACCTTTATTTTTTTGAGGAAAAATTGAAGAAAATTCATATCGGTTACAAAAGTAGCTCAAGAAATCTAAAATTTTCTCTTTTGTGTTAAATGATATATTCTGTCGATCTACATTTAGAAAATTAACACTTCATGCTTGTGGGCCCAAAGTTCAAATTGCAATCAAATATACCCAATTTTTGAATTGAATTATAACCAAACTTGATAGGATTACTTCCATTAGTTGGTCTCAGATTAACCCTTCAAGGATGGTGCGGACCTTTTGTGTGCTTTGGATGACAAAAATATCATCTGTTGAGTGGAAACTTGCCAATTTTCATCTGTTCTTTTTGTGAAAGTGACCACACATATGTCAATCACCATGGGAAGTCAAATTTAGTGTCTTTAATTGCTTCAATATTTTTAGGTAGGCCTAATTCTATGAAGATGGTAAAGATTTTCACATAAAATTGTTTTGCGCCATGTTGCCCTTCTTGCAATTTTTGAATGGGTAGCATTAGGTCTTGGTTTGTACAATATTTCCAAAGCTAAACATGTGTGTGAATAGTGTTTTTTGGTCAAGCACTACATATTGCACCCTGACTCTCCCTGTGGTGATAGGTCTGTCCTTTAAGGGTTAGAAAGATAATTTTACTGGCAAAATTTTAGATCAAGAGAAAAGAACAAGAGTTGCCAAAATACACCTTATAACATTCACTAGCCTTCAAAGAGGCTATCTTTTCTTCATTCGAGTCCTCTTCCATGAAATTCATTCAGAGTATATCATGGATAATCAAAATAAGTTACAATACCAATAAGATGGTAAAACATTTAAGGTGTGTTAAAAAGACAAATCTACAAAGAAATGTAAGGATTGTCAAAATCCCAAAGAATCCATTGAGTTTATGTGACTTCTCTCTCTTCTTCCCTCAGAAGTTGAGTAGAACTAATTTCTTCCTTATGACATTTAATGAGGTTGTTTGTTATGGTGAGATCTCCAAAACCATGCATCCCCTTGTCACGTTTATGGTACCATTACAAAACTCACTACAAGGAGGGGTGCACGAATATTATTTTTTGTGACGGTCCAATTCACGGTAGAAGAGATATTAAATTTTGAAGTTTTTATGATTAAAAAAAAATTAAATAACTACTTATATTTTTATTGTATTAATACTATGGCAACAACACAAGGTGTACGCATGTTGCTTTTATATTGTTTGTCATTTTCTTCCTCAAGTCAATGTACTCACACAAATGCACTCCATGGATGCATTTCAAACAAGTAGAATTCTTTTATCCCCTAAAGGACCACTATCCTCTCAAGGGACAAAATGGATTCTCAATAGGTTCTATGACCTCAGTTTTTTTTTAAACTTTTTAAACTTTTTTTATAAAATAGAAAAATTTATTAGCTTGGTGGGAATTGGTGGGAATATAATTTTTATTTCAATTGGTGACAGGAGCAAGTGTTATGCCATCTTAAACATAATTTTCAAATGGCCACGTTGAAAATAAATCTACAAAAACTTTAAATTAAATTTTTTTTCTTGTAGATCATATTTTTGTCTACAAGTGAAACTTTCATTCATTCTATATGAATTAGTGATGTCAAGGTTATGAACAATCTTATTTTTCGGACAAATCAAGCATCTTTTTGAAAAAATAACTTAAGAGATTAATTTCTGAATGCAATTTTGACAATATTTCAAAACAATTGTTTGAAGAGGTTAAGTTTTCTTGCTMCACCTTTGGAATTATTGTGTTTCAATCCCACCTTAGAGCTATTAACAATTTAGTTTTTTCTTCACTCTTGGACCTACTTCTACTTATCAATGTTTTAAAAGAATGAATATCAAGTTTAAAAAAAAAAAATATTTAACCTAGACTTTCAACACATTTCTTCAATACAAAAAATTTTAAATATAGATTCCATAGTGCAAAACCTTCCACAAATAGCAATCAATGTCATTTGATATTCCAAGTCAATGTTAAAAGAAGCTTTTTTTTCCTAATTTTGAATGCTAATATCTTCCAATCTGTACACTCAAACTTCATGAAATTTCTACCACATAATCTCGAACAAGTAAATTACAAGATTTCTGTGATTACATTCTAAAAATACAGTTAATGTTTTTTGTTTACTTCCATGCATCCTTCAAAATCAACAACTTTGAGTGGTCTTTGACACAAAAATGGCCATGGTCCTTCAGGTTTTACGAAGTGTCCCCCAAAGTACAATTAAACCATTCTCATACTTAATTGTGATTGGTTGACTACAAATTTTCTAGATTTCAGTCTCATCATAAGTCAGTTCTAGTGAGCTTCCACTTTGAAAATTCTTAGTACTTACATGTGGTATCCAAAATTTCTGAGAAAGGAGCTTCCAAGTCTAACTACGCTGAAATGCTTCCTTTGACGGCGCTGCTATAGCGATTTCTGACCACTCAGTTACCACATACTGGGTCACCTTGGCACTAAAGATTTAAAGAAAGMAAGTGTGCCCATGGAGAGATGTACAAAACGATGGAAGAGCCTATTTTGAAATCTAATGATTACAGGACCCACGTTCATTCCGAAGTGAAGAAAAGCTGCATAATGGAAAGGAAAACCAAATTGAAAGTGAACAAGTTGTTACAGGAAGTTGTATGCTCAAAATTTAATCGATCATTGTCCTATCAAAGCTAGTCCATAATCCGATTCCTATCCACGACACATTGAACAGCAGYGAGTGGGTGTACCGCAGGTCTTACATATCAGCTTGGAGCTACTCGAGCTTTCATAAACTTCCACCCAGTGATAAAATCGCTCGGACAATAGTCTCGCATGAGAGAAGATATCAATATTCCGCCACAGGACCTACATTGCAAGGACTAACCTCTACTAATAATCCCGTCATTGCTTCCGCATGTTACGACCAGCCCGGATAACCTCATCCACCAGAAGGAGCTGCTCTGCAATCACTGGCGCTGAAGTGATGATTTGCCGTTTCACGGAGTAGTTATCAAAAATTCCTTGCACATTGGGGTCGATGGGATCTCCTGTAGTCTGGTCCAAACCAACGACATTGCCAGCATCGTGTTCGGACTGTAACTTGATGAGCACATCTAGTGTGTCTAGTCCTGARTTGTCTGCTAACGTCTTGGGAATCACCAAAAGAGCATCAGCGAAAGCTTGCACTCCCAGCTGGGCTCTCCCTTGCACCGTCTTCCTAATATTGTTCATCAAATGCTGCCGMGCAGCCACTTCAAAAGCGCCAGCTCCCAGGATCACAGCCTCATCTTCAATCACATTCTTCACTGCTCTGAGTCCATCCCGAATGGCATCCTTGATTTGTGCAATCGTGTAATCGTTAGGTCCAGTGATGAGAATAGTGCACGAATGAGGGTTTTTCACATCCTCCACAAAAGTATACTTCTCCTCGCCAAGTACATGCTCGTAGACGACGCCAGCCTCGCCGAGCACCCCTGGAACCAAATCCTCCACAGACTCCACAGATTCCCCACCGCAGGTCAGAATYAGCCGCTCCATGTTCCTCCGCTTGGCCCTCCGAAGAGCCACAATGCCTTCGCGTGCGAACAAGTCGAGGGAGATTGGATCAATGCCTTTCTGGTTAATAACTACAAAATTTTTGTCTGTGCCATCACATACTTGCTTCTTCAACTTGATGATCTTCATCACCTTCTCGTCCACAGAGCGACGCTCCGCTGCCACCATGCGCTCTCGCTGCTCAGCATTGTGGTAAAAGAATCCGGCATTCACCTCGCTCTTCTCGTATTCCAAGGATACATTGCATGTCAAGATATAGCAATTCTCCACTCGCTTCTTCATGTCAGGGTGACGAGCGCCATGGTCCAGCACGAGACCTTCCACGAGACGAGTGTCGGTGTCAAACTTATGCCGCATGTGCATGATCTCCACCATGAACAAATCAATGGCCTCATCGGGTTTCTGCACACAAAGCACGGCATTCACCACAATTTCAGTGAGCTTGTCAGCAAGCTCCTCATGCACCTTGGTTCGGAGAGACGTCCGCGCCACCATTTTGAGCAACTCCTTATCAAGCTGGTCCCCAACTGCAATGGGAGTCTTGAAGGTCTCCAGAAACTCAAGAGTGGCTTTCTTTGCGATCTCGAAACCGTCCACCAGCACTCGCGGGTGCATCCCCTCGGAAATAAACCGCTCAGCTTGCTTCATAAGCTCTCCAATCACCAGGACGGTGGACGTCGTGCCGTCTCCGCTRATGTCATCCTGCGCAACGGCGGTGCGCGCTATCATGATAGCGGTAGGGTTTTGGATTTGCATCTCCTTCAGCAAAGAGTTGCCGTCCTTGGTGAGCTTGATGTCTCCCGACCCGCCTACGAGCATCTTGATTGTGCCCTTGGGCCCCAAGTTCGTCTTCAATACGTCCTGTAGCCCCTTCGCTGCACTTATATTCATGTGCAGAGCCGCCGATTTACTCAGCATCTCCGCATTCGGATTCACAACCCGGATTGCCATTTCTGATGCACACTAGCAATGGTCTAAGAAGCTCCAAAATCTTCCGACTCCGATTSTGTTATTCTACAAACGAACAGTTCCTCCCCTGCATTCCCAGAACGCGCAACGATCAAGAAACCCTAAAAAATCAGCGCAGATAAATTGGAAGAAGTGGGAACCCTAACCGTTACAGAACCTTGACTTAATCGTTGAACACGAGAAGAACCAAAAAGTCCACAAAATGAAACCTACCACAACTACAACCTCAAATTCCAAGCCACAACTGTACATAAACTCGCGAGACCTAACTAGACCTCTACTGCTTCGACAAAAAATACGGATCAAAATGAAAATGACAAAGCCGATCAGGAAACTAGAACACGGTAGGAATGCAAAACCACCATTRGATACTGAAAAATGTCAATGTCTGCAATGGAACAAAGATTGSAAAACCCTAGGCGATTGGAGAGAACAAGGTCCCAAATGCGGTTATGAGGTAGGGCTGAAACTAGGGGAAAAAACACAAAAAAATGAGGGAGACTTCGAGCTTACCGAATAATCTTCGCTTTGTCGTTCTGCTTCYGGTTCTGAAGAGCGATCCAAGGGCGTGAAGATAGCCCTGGCGATGAAGCTAACAGGGAATCGGGACGAGGACGGTTTGMAAAGAAAGAAGGTTCGAAGGTTTTGAGGTTTCTAGGGCTTTGGCTGAAGAAGCCGCAATTACACAGAAACAAGGTTTAGAGCCCGCCGGTTGATGAATGTGGGGTGCTTGCATGGATGAAGGGTGATTRGATGGATGGAGGGTAGTTGGATGGATGAAGGGTAATGGATGAATGCATGGCAGGGTGATTGGATGGATGTTCTTGAGTTTGAATGGCGGGAGTAGTGTGAGGGAGCCAGGGCCAGTGGTTTGGACGAAGGCGAGCCCATACTCGTGCCCTTGAGACCCACCCTTTAGAAGCTTGACCCCTAACTTTTAGTTGGTTTATTGATTTCTCTCAAGTAATTGGGATTCTTCAATTTCAAATATGAACTCTAATTGTAGTATATTTCAGTAAGTACATTTCAAGGTTTTTATTGAAAAGTCAAGCATATGGGTTGGTTTTGATTGCTTGGGCAATGGTCAACTTCGGGTACCCAAAAATGTTGTCAAACCTGCAACTTCAATCCTTATATTGTGTCAAATGACTTCATCTTTTGAAAATATTAAAGCATGATTTCACARAATGTGGTTTTAACCACCWAGACTTATAATGTATCAAGAAAATAAATTTCATCACAATCAAAGAATTTTAATGCATCTTTTAGTTGAAAAAGTAAGTTATAYCATGTGYACATAAGATCGTCAAAACAAGCATTTGGAATATCACATAATTTTATTTTAATATCATTTTTGGGTATGACTTACATTYAGTGAACCAATAGTTACATAAAATAATAAGTTTTATTAATAAAAATTAAATATATATTGTGCACTACAATGCCTACAAACTCCAAAGTTTAGCAATTTTTTTCAAGTTTATCAATGAATTTTAAATTTTTAAATTTTAACCTCTAAGTTCTTGAGGCCATTTTTTTTGTCAAAAACTAATCAAACTGCCATTTTTGTTGTATGCATCCAAGAGAGAATTTTTTTTTTTCAAAATCTATCCATAAGATCTTATACTTCACTTGTCTCAAATCATGTTGTAAGAATCTCATGAAGTTTGTCTATATGGAATGAAAGATATTAGCATTCAAAGTTGGAAAAAAGAAGTTGTGTAAATGTTGGCTTGCAATATGAAATGACTTCAACTAGCGTTGGTGGAATTTTTTTACAATAAAGACTTTGATTTAAAAAAAATATTATATTGAAGAATTCAGTTGCGAGTCTACAAGAAAATTAAAAAGAACTCTTGATTTTCATTCTTTAAAAGTTTATTAAGTAGAAGCAGGTTCAAGATTGAACAAAAACTAAATCGTGAATAGCTCTAGAATGGGATTGAAACACAATAATCCCAATTGTTAGATTATTTGAGCAAGAAAATTTAACCATATCAAACAATTTTTTTGAAAAATTGTGAAAAATGAATTCAAAAATGAAATCTATAAGTTATTTTTTCAAGAAGATGCTCTTCTAGCCTAAAAAATAAGATTGTCCATAACTTTCACATAGCAAATCGAAATCCAATGGACACAATTAGGTGTAGTATATGGTACATGAATGGGAACATGAACGCTAATGGGTGTTTCTACCTTAACTTAATTCTTTCCCAACATCTAGTCCCCTTCAAAAGTGCCCACAATACTCTAACAAATATCATTGGTTGATTACATTAGCAATTAGTAAGCCATTACATACAACATAATTTCTAATAATCCTCACTCTCTAAACTAATAAAAAATTTCACAATAATGTGTCAGACCGGTCCCGGCCTAGCCCACATACAAACAACATGAGAGCAAATGATCCTTCCTAATCCTAATAACTTCTTTGTAAGGTAGAAGGCTCGAGAACAGTTCGGGCATTTAGAACCGCTCACCCCATAAATGTACACAGTTTGTACATGCTGTTTTTTCATAGCCTTTACTGATGTACTAACACTGTACATTTCAGGGGTGGGCGGTTTTGGAGCCCTATGTTAGTTCAACTTCAAAATTTCATAACTAATTCAAAAATGATCCAATAAATATGAAACGACTTGGGTTAGATGCCAACTCCTCTTCTCTTTGAAGGAAAATTCACTAAAAAATATTTTGAGAAGTTTCACCTGCCTAAAATTCAATTCTAGTGCTTAGATGGTTGGTTCATAGACCTTCTACCTTAATACCGTGTCAAACCAGTCCAGGACCCCTGGCTTATTAGAAGTTCTATTGTATTTGCAATGAACTCAAATAGATTGATCAACTATCGCATGTATAGTACTATACTGGATCTTGGAAAAGGAGAAATTTAAAGCATCGCCAGCGTGGTTCCCAGCCCTCTACCAAAAATGGGGTGGAGGTGCTGTAGTCCAAGTGCCACTGAATCAGAATTTTGCTCACTTGGCATTGGTCAACAATTATGGAATCAATGCAGCCTTATCTTTAATTCCTCAAAAACATGTCCAATCTCTTCAATTTWGAYAGTAGCTCAAGTCAAATGACCAAGGCACRACAACTTGGCATGTTGTCATTGATTTTTAATGTGGACTAGGTTGACAAATTTTGAAATTGTCAATTGGTGGGGCACTAAAAAGCAATAGGGCACRCCAAAACATTTTTCAGGTTAGTTTGGTGTACCCCACTAGAGATGCTCATAGACCTTGAATTGGCCTCGAAGARAGGCAAAATGGCATGTTGGATGATCATTTGTACCACACATCCCATACAAAGCTCTTCATTACCATGGCTAAGAGCATCCCCACATCAARTCAAGATATGGCTCAAACAGGGTAAATGGCCAGGCCCAGCCAAATGTGATGAAGGCCCGGCCTAATGGAGTCTTCTATGCGCCTCAGTATGATTATTTTTTGTCTTTTATTTCAAGTTTCGAGGCACTTGTGTATAGAAAAGTCTTTTGCCTTGTCCTTGCTCATGAGGTGGCACCTCAGAATTTGGGCAAACCCAGTTTCCCATGTTGCTAACCCATATCAGAGAGGGGGGCAATCACAACCGTGGGTCCGGGCAAATACAAAGCCACTTCAATCCACCATGGCCGTGTTTGTTTGTTGAGTCAAGGTGTGGGGATGATCTAAGCACTTGAATCCTTCTCTACGAGACCTAACTTAATTTCATGCAAAAATTAAATTCAAAGCAACTTGAATTGTAAGCGCTTTCCATGACTCTTTTTGTTAATCCTTGAAGGACCGACCGATGGCCGCGGAAATCATGCATTTTTGATACCATGTGCCATCATCTACTTTGAAAAGCCAAATATACTCATTGGAAGTCAAAGTACTAGTAAAGATCTTCCCTTTCCACTCTTAATACTAAAGATGAAAAGTTGCCATTCTGTCCTAGACGGTTTGATTCTCTATCATCCATAGGACACAAACCGTCCACCGCAAGGTTCAAGGGGTCATTAGAACAACTAACTTGATCAGTAAAATTTCTAAGCTCCATCCAACCAACAACAGTTAGTTTCCGTCCCGCCTCCTATGTTGATCCCTATTACCAACAACTTATATTTGGTCGAACCACCCATTCCCAATCACGATCCAATAACCAACCTATAGACTGATATATTTTCAACTAAGGCCAAGTCCAAAATGTTTTTTTTTTTCCTTTTCAAAGTTGGGACTAAAAGTTCATGACACATGTCCCAACTTAATATGCTAGAAAGTAGGAAGCAGTGAGTGGAAAAGTATTTTTTTGAGTGATCGGAATTGGAAGACTCTAGTGATTGGCAATGGATCGGGCGCACTTTTTGCTTTTGAAAATTCATAACAATTTCAATTGAAATGTAAAACTATAAAATGTTTTGCAATCTCCGTCATTTCTATCATTGCACGTATGAAAATATTTTCTTTGTGTTGCACTACACCTAGAATTGCTTAAGTGATTGGTTATGCGTGGTTTGACCTTACTAGCTGCAAGTGGAGTAAGCATGTCTTGTGTTCCTTCCTTAGGCTGCCATCTCAGTCATACCTTTTCTACATGTCTGAAAAAAGGGGTATTTCAACGTTTTGGTTTTTAATTAATTAACCATAGAGAGAGATAAAAAAACAAAAAAAGGCAATTGGTAAGGACTTCATGGTGATGACATTTCACCAAAAGAATGAACTTAAAACCCTTTTTGATTATCAGAAGTGTCCACGTCATGGAGCCCTCTTCTTGGCCTACTTGAACAAATGTGGAGGACATAAAATAACATATTTTTTTATGCCCCTCGTTTGGAACATGCTTAACTAGTGTGGAAATAGACCACCATAATTTTAGCTCTATATCATTAAATTTGGGTCTTCCACAATACTAAAAACAAAAAACCCTGAAAGTGTGACAAATTAGAGAAATTGACTTTTGAATATAAAATAGATTTTTCAAAAATTTGAAAATAATGTATTCAATTACAATCAAAAACTCTAGAATTTTTTTTTTTTTGGCATTGGGTTCATAATTGTTATAGCGGATGACAAATCCATTTTGGCAAAACACTACAAAAAACGGATGATCTTTTTTGCAATCATCTCAATTTCATTAGATGAGATTTTGGGATTGTAAAGGGCTGCAAGTTTTCTAACTGCCGGGGATGCGGGAACTACGCCACAACAGCACAATGACGTGGCCGAAGTTCAACCACATCATTTTTATAAAGAACTTAGTTTCTTTTAAGAAAWTTTTGATTTCAAAATCAACTTTCTATTGTAGTATTTATAGCCCTGACAACAACCAGCCGCTGCCATGAGCATAGTAGATATATTGTATATGCTACTGTAGATCACTACCCTTGAGTGCACACATGCTGTGTGTCGTCTGATTCCAATCACCTGTACAATCATCGGCAAGTAGACTCTTGTACCGACTCCACGAACTAGAGAACCATGTCTACTTCCATGCATCAGTAAAGCAAACGAATTCAGCAAGACTCATCATTCACCAAAATTTGTTGTTGTCGGAAACTAAAATCCCTGAAATGGCTCCACTGCTTCGCTTGGCTTCACTCCCAACCCCACCCGGAAAGGAATTCCTCTTCACGGTGTAGCATTCCACCGAAGTTCACACATTAAGACCTTTTCAACACACCAATGCGCGAGGTCAAGTACTTTCGGAAGGACGCGCCACTTGTAGGTAGACAAGTTGTATAGCCACACAATGTCATGCTCATACTTAGCATCAGTAAAATCGGGACCACGAGGACCAAATGCACAATAATATGCCAGGACCATCAAACAGCCGTTGCATGCATGCAAAGAGAAACACCAATCCCCCTCTGGATAGTCATCAAAAGGCTCGCAACCGTGGGTTTCCCCTTCCACCTCAAAAGCGCCATTTCGCTGGAGATGATACTCGGATATGAAGTACTTCTGCTTAGTAGGGTCCTTCTGAATCAAATTAGAAGGGCGTCCACGTTTCTCTCTTTGCATGTGCAAAATAAAAAGCCGGTCCCGTAACATTGCATAACTCATTACCAAACGTCCTCGCAGAAACACTCGCAGAATCTTGTAGGCTTCATAACGGTGCAACTGTCCTTGTGCGAAGTCATACAGACATGGACCCTGGCGTTCTCCATCGTAACGATCAAGGTCTTCATCCTCCCAAGCATACCAGTGCCCTGAAATGCGACCCCAGGACTTCTCTCTTGGTCCCACTATCCTCCAGTCTTTGGTCCGAGAGTCATACACTTGAGCTACGAGACCCCGGTTACCACTCTGTATGTAGCCCACAAAGAAAACCTGATAATGATTGTTTTTGTGGTTCATCCTGAGCTGCAACATCGAGGGCTTAATGGTGGGCAACACATCGTGTATGCAGAGTAAACGAGGGAGCTCAACTTTCTTTCCTGTCAATGGGTTCATCACCACTATAGTCAGAGGATCCTCTGTAGAATCGGAAAATAAACAAACCAGTCCTCCATCGGCTGCACCCACGTACTGCCCACGAACTGAGGGATCGATATCACGAATACACCATCGGTCTTGGTTCACATCAAACATCCATAAACTTGAGTCACCCCACCGTGATTCCTGGCCCCCTATGATACCAAACAGGTTCGGGTAAACTTTGTCTTCAAGCAACAGATTAAATTCCGATTCTACCRAATCTATGGTTGCATTCCAAAGCTTGGAAAGAAGACGAAGCTGACTGATCTGAGAAACAGGAAGACGAAGGAACACAAGGTTCAAGAGGCGAGGTGCGAGAGTTCCCCATAGAGCGGGCTCCAAGTCCTCCAAGGCCAAGGCAGTCCTCTTTAACTTTTTACGAGACATCCTGAAAGAAGCAAACAAGCCGTGAGCAAGAATTTGACCACCAAAGATGTTGAAATTGCACAAAACCATGTGTACTTCATCTACGGACCTTATTATTCCATCCATCGTGGTAAACATTCGATTTTATGCTCTGCACTGCTTAATGTGCGTGCGTGGGGTACCGGAACAATAACTCTGACATCACTTAGATGCTTGACGAGAGTCTTACAATTAATGATACAATTAAAATGTGCAGGATATTCCAGTATATCAATTCAGAGAACCTCAAACTCAGACGTTCGACTGTACGGGAATTGAGCTTCTAGTCTGCAAAGTAAAGTCCGCTAGAAGGAGTAGACAGACATCCACATCCTTTTTCAATATCTTTGATTATCATCTTGAGCAAAATCCACAGCATAAGAATGTACAACTAATGCACAATTTTCAAAGCGAAGTGCACAATCAGCGCATTACACAATCTCGATCAAACAAAAAGAGTTGCCTTCTACAATTGGCAGCAATTCTCCGTTCATGAGACATTGCGCAGCGAGTCGATATAAAGAGGCCCGGCGAACCTCGCCCCAGGATTTAGGGTTTAAGGATCAACGCAACCAAGATCTATGAAGACAAAAAATCAAACAGCAATGCCTCGTCTACGAACAGTTAATCACGGGAATGCGAAATCACCTGGAACCGCTCACGATCGCTCTCGACCTAAAATTGCAAATCCCAGCTTGATAGCGTTCTTCTTCCTCCTGTTGTAGAAAAGCATGACCTGATTTCCAGCACACAGTGACGAGCGAGCTAAGTTGATGAGCACCCGGCCACATGTACATGAGCAACCCCACAAGAGACCTACATACATCGTGACATCTGCAAGCAGATACTTACGGAGTGGAAAGATATACACATTCAACCAATATACGCACAGCCCCCATGACCAGCACTGTCACATTCTAAGAGAGATCGATCTGTTCATAAACTTCGCCATGGCCAGCACTTTACTAAAGAGAAGCAAGAGAACGCACCAACACGGGTTACTGATCGATTCCCAAGCTGGTGAGAAGGGCGAAGCTGCTCCTACTGAGCTTCGATTTGGGAGGCTTGGCAGCAAAAGCCCACAAGTCGTGAAGTCCCAGCCGACGAAACAGAAGTGACAAGAATTTGAATGAAGTGTCGTTTTCGAGGATGACGGAGGATTTGAACATCTTCAGTTGGCGGCCCATGAAGACACAACAGTCATGACTTACAAAGGCGGTATGAGCACCGGTCTAAAACGGAYACCCATAAACTCCACTTTAATTTTCTGTTGTGGACCATTTTTATGATGACATTCTTGGAATTTTTATATTTTCTCATTGGCAAGTGACACGAGATTTCAATGCACCAAAGAACGCATCATTTGGATACCAAATCGGTAAAAGTTGTGAAGGAACAAACATTTCTCATAAATGTCCTAAGCTCATTTCGTCAAGAATAAGGTATATATTGATTTACAAACGGTATGAGCACCTAAATTGGACACTAAAGGCATACAGAGCCGCACATCCATTATCTTGCACTTTTTCTACAATGGATTGTTTTTAGTATGAGATTGCTTGAATTTTAATATTTTCTCATTGGCAATTGATATGAGATTTCAATGCTCCAAAGAGCACCAATCATTTGGATACCAAATATAAAAGTTGTGAAGAGGCAAACATTTTTTTGGGTAGATGTCCTAAATTTGGTTTGTCAAGAATAAGGTATAGTCATATTGATTTAAGAGATGTATACAATGTGATCAACTCATCATGTCATGCTTCAAGACAACATGGATATTTGGATATCTTTACCTTATTACCGTCTTTAATGGTGGGCAAGGTTGGCAAAAAGATATTCTAAAATCAAATGCCATAATTTGTAGGATATATTTTTTTTCAAATATAAAAGTTTTGTATGAAAAAAATGAAAATCATATTGTATTTTGGCACTTACTTAGTTTCTTTTACCAACTATAAGTAATCATTTACYAATGAATGCYCGCTAYCCAYAYAGTACAATATCTAAGAGGTTAAATTATGAAAATTTATATTTGATGAGGTTGTTAGCAAATTCAAGAGAAATGCTATCCAAATGGTTTTGTAGGTTCTTGACTTTTGAGTAGCATTTTACAAATTTGTCATCAATTCATAAAATCAATTTCTTCTATCTTTTTTGAATACTTATATCACTTGGTAGAAAGAGGTTCCTAGGGTAAATGCATCCATAACTATTACTAGTAGTAAATGAACATTATGATTATCATTAGACAAATTTGTTCTATTTCATCTTATTGGCAAGTGAATGAGGATTCCAATGCTCTTTAACTTGAATCTCTAAGAGTCTTTGGGTGCCCCTCCTATGCTTTGGTCCTATAAGAGAGAAATGAAGTTTGTCCTTAATTAACTAGAGAAACCATAATTTTTGGAATTCTAACCATATGATTTCCAAGGGAATGTGATGATCTTTCTTTCATGTGTATTTGGTTTCAAATATTTCACCTCAAGATTGGATAATGTAAGGTTTGAACAAGGTGAGTTTAAGTTTAAGTAAGGTAGGAGGTCCATAAAGTGCCCATATAAGGGCTGAAGCTGAATTTTGGCAAGGCGAAATTGCCTGAAATAATTTTCAGTAAATTTTCCTTGAAATACAAGTGGAATTTGCATCTAACCCAAGTTGTTTCATATTTTTTGGAGCTTTGTGGAATTAGTTCTGAATTTTTGAAGTTGCAAAAAAATGCATTTCAATGGGCTCTAAAACCAACCACCTCCTCAAATATAGAGTGCTTGTACAATGGAGAGTGCAAAATGTACCTCCAGAGCCTGATTGGTTTTAGAACTAGCTCCATTTTAGGACCTCCTACCTTACGTAGGGAAGAAATTGCAAGCAATTTTTTCATCGAGTGAAAGTTCCAAAAATTTGAAAAAGATCAGATTTCCTTTTCAATGACTTCATTTGAAAAAACAAGAGAAGTTGTAAAAGCAGGCCTCCATTTCTTTAGAAAACAAATTAATCTTGTAATGAGCATCTCTTCAATGTGAAGAAAATGTCAAATGGCGCACTAAAAACAAGTCTCAATCTTGGCTAATATGGGAGTTTTTTTAAATTTATTGTTTCTTTCAGAATCTACCTTACTATCTCAATGCCTAGACTATTTTTAACCCCTAGATATGTTTATGAAAATGTTTTTACCAAACCACTCAAAAACTGCCATTTCTAGTGCAAGTGCCAAATTTTAGAAAACAATCATTTTGGGACACATGAAATCGTAGGATCTTGTAGTACATTGGTGTGAAAGGCATTGAAGAATTTTTTTTAGAAAATTCCACCATGTAAATTGCAAGACATTAGCGTTTGAATTGACAAAAATCCTTTTGGGGGGCCCTACAATAAACCAGGGAGTTGCATTTCACAAGGTCACATTTGTATGAAAAAATTTAGGTGCTTCAATCTTTGGATTTATTCTTGAAGGCAAGTGGACTACATGCTTGAAAACTTTGACATCATTCAAAATTCTACAACATATAGAAGAAAAAAAATAGTAAGTAGAAAGAAGTAGCAAATGATTCAAAATACTAAATTATTAAGAATTTAGTAATGTAATTGAAAAATGCTAATCCCAATTGTTGTTATGTTCTACTAAACAATCAAAATTCTATCATTTTATTTTTTTCAAAAATATCAAAAGTTTAATTGAATAAAGGACTTCAAAGTTTATTTTAGAGTAGACAATCCGCAACTGTCTGCAAACTAATACTCCTCAAACTAATGCTCCTCATGACTTTCATCTTATTAATCAAAATGGAATTATTCAAAGCTTTCCACATATATGTAAGTATAAAAAACCAATTCCAAATTTTTATTTTTATTAAATGTGATTTGTAAAGAATTTTTTTGATATGTCTGGACTACCCCCCGAGCAATAAAAATTATATATTATTCAGTAAAATTTCAACCAATCATGTGGTCAAAAGTTTTGAAAATTGTCCTACCTTAAAGATACCCTTTGGGCACATGTGTGCAAATTTCAAAAAAAGTAAAGTTAAAACTCCATTTGTAGTAAGCTACCTAAAATCACTATGTTTTCAAAAAAGTAGTTTAGGCATTCAGGGGTTAAATATTGTCCAAATATAGGTGTATCAAAATTCATCCTATGCTATTATGTTTTGAATGTGTACACTGTTTTGAGTAATCAATACCTAAGATTAGTGTTCTTTTTTGTCCAAACATTTGTGTTGCTTTGGAGTCAGTAATGAATGCATGTACATTGAAATTGATGATTGTATATGTATCTTGAGGTTTGAAAGCACAGTCCGGAGAGTTTTATAGCTCAACCGGCTAAAATCATGTATTTTGTCAGACCAACCGGTTGTTTGAAGCATGCTCTTGGCTAGGCCTTTAATAAATAGAGAATATTTTCTGAATTTCCTCTTAAATGATCGGATTTTTTTGAAGATTTTCAAATCAATTTGGCAATTCCTAATTTTAACCAGCTAACTTGTAACTAAATGTCGGTACTCCTCGAACATTGGTTGAAAGCCCATTCAATATGAGACTTGGTCATCACATATATTTAAACTTATTGGTTTCATTTCTTTATTTTTAATGGAAAGGAAAATTAGAAAATTTTCTACACACATATATAGGTGGTCAAAGCAAAAACACATAGCTTTTCATTGTAGACAATGCGGAGAGGATGTTCAACAACGATGCTACATCACTAAAATGTCACATTCTTGCATATTGGACTGTATTTAAGGCTTCTCATTTTTCCCGTTACTTACATCAAAAAGAGTATCGCTATACAATGGCTTAATGTTTTATAATGGCATTGTAGAGGGGCATGGTAAATTATTTACATGAATTGCAAAGATACTCTAATTGCCCAAGGCCCATTTTGATAGCTAAACCCCTACATGCCCAAGCCTTTCCAAGTGTGTTTTGACTACGAAAAAAGAGCAATGGTTTGTAGTTATCTCCAATGAAGAATTTTTTTTTTTCAAAATCTAACCATATAGATGTTTAAAGAGCTTTCTTATTACAATGATTACCAATTTTGAGTTCAAAATTGCCTAGGAGTTGTGAGATTATAACACAAGAAATGTACATTTTCTATTTTTTAGAATGTTGCCTTTCTCCACAGTGTTTCAGAAATTTGCATATAAAAGTTTTTTTAGATTGGATGTGACATGAACAACTACAAAGAGGGTTAAAACACTAATAAAAATGCACTTCCAATAAACATAATTTCACATGAAAAGATATCAAACTCATTATACAATCCACCTTGCAATTGTTGAAATGCAATTCTTTTCATAAGTAGAAATTGGAAGTACTTCCAATTTAACACTTGCAAAATTCAATTTTCAATGGTGAAAATCATGAAAACACTTTATACTTTGCATTGGGACCATTTTCAAAGCAAGTGGATTAGTTCAATTTCTTATATCTCATATCAAGTGAAATTGGCAAACTTTGCTAAAAGCCAGGATATGAAGTAAACTATTGGCAAGCTTTACTCTTCCACTAATGGACACATATGCCTTTGAAGGCCTTTCAATAATCAAATACGTACTCTTTCCAATGAAAAACAAAAGTTTTCAATTGTTAACTGTCAAATTTGTCCCCAAAAAATTTTAAAATGGTCAAAAGAATTTAACTACCCATCCAAAAATGAGCATGAAATTCTAGATTGACCATACATGGTCGATTGGGGAGTTAGGGGTTAATGTGTCAAAGTTGGCTTTGTATTAAGGTAGGTACACCCAAAAGCACCACAAATTGATATTGTGTCTAGTTATCGTTATTAGGTTGTTTAAAATTTCATATTGTCTTGTTGTCAAGTGAAAATAGGTTCCAATGCACCAAGGAACTCGTCATTTGGATACAGTATGCAAAAGTTATTAAGGGTCAAAGTTTGTTTCTAAAAGCGCCATCTACACAAACTAATTTTGAAAATGTACACAAACTATAGATGGCGCTTTAAATTCAGTTGCGCTTTTGGATGTACCCACCTCACTGCTATTGCCTTAAACTAAGTGTTGATGGTTTTTGAAAACAACTTAATTCTTAAACCTCTCAAGTTCTTCTTGAGAAGTTCATATGTGGAACTTCCTTGGTGAATTTGATCTTCACATATGCTATGTTGAAATGTTTTTTTTGGCCTATTTTGCAACTGTGGAATTAGTTTGATCATTCAATTCTTCATGTTTTTTTGTTGAAAATTCTATAATAGTTCATTAAGGTCTGTGAAGAAAAAGAAATAAGGTAAACTACCCCATTATAGGTAGAATGGGAACAAGCCCATTGTGGGCATTCAAGTTCTAAAATGTACACCACCATTACAATCTTGCCCACAATGGACTGGCTCCCATTTTGTTTGTAATGGGGTAGCAGTTTACCTTACGTTGCCTTGCGTAGAGCGGTGCATCCCTCCTATCCCACCGTCTTGGAGTAAAGCAAGTCTTTCCCTACTATTTTCACATGCCAAAGTTAGAAGCTGGGCTAATGGAGGTGCTTTTAGGTGGTAACAAAGTCTGTTGTAACTCATTTGGATTAAGATATGTACACCCATAATTGACACTATCCAAAATAACACCTAAATTTGAACTACAATCCAACACAAAAATGTAGATATTGAAGACACAAGATGTACACAATCAAAATATGAGAGTTTATGAGAGATCAAGATTGATGGTTTTGGTACACATAGGAAATGTAATTTGAAAATTCATAAATTTTTCATACAATGTCCAAATTATGCATGCTAAACTACATTGGAATCTTGTTTCATCTGTCACTAGACTCATCAATTTAAAAATAAATAATGTTAAATAATAGTAACTATGCTCACTTGAAATTAGTGACGGTCATTGGTGCGAATACCTTACACCTAGAGTTTCACTAAGGGCTTGCAAATTTGAAACTTTTCTATCACCTGCCAGAGCATCGTCTTCGGCGTTCGATTTGCAGCTGAAGCTCCATCTCGCCCTTGCAGGTCACTGTGGAAGCCAGATGCTCACATACAATTTTCGTATGCTCACAATCTCCTCTTTCGTCTTGGTTGTCGTCCTCAAATCGTTTCACAGCCTCGTATTTGATCTTGTTCCCGACACTCGCAGTGGTGTTTAGAAGCGTTTTTTAAAGCCTGTGTCTGTTTTCCGGAGTTTCGTGTGCAGAATTTTCATGTCTTTCGAAGGCTTGAATAGATTACTCTGTCCTCAGTAGCTCCATTTTCACGTATTCTTCATCCGAGCTCTCAATTTTCGCTTGATCGTTGGCCACGATACTCTGTCGCATGTTCTGCCAAATTAGGGTTCCGAATCCGTCTTTGGAGTGCGATTCGATTCGAAGACGGAGGAGCTTGCGCAATTTAGTGGATTTGTCAGGGTGATCAAGCAGATTCTCCTCATGTCGGTATGGCTCGCGAGCCCTTTAAAAACTTGCTCTAATTAATCACGCTGCATTTTTTAATAGTGGCTTTTGTCATTATTTTCTTGATGATGTTGAGGTATTGCAGATTACAAGCTATAATGGAAGTGCACTGATTGCCATGGTGGGCAAGAATTGCTTTGCCATAGCTAGTGATCGTCGTCTAGGTGTAAATTTCCAGACGATTGCGACCGACTTTCAGCGCATCTTCAAAATTCATGACAATCTCTACATTGGACTCTCGGGTCTTGCCACAGATGTGCAGACAATGTAAGGGTTTCCTGCCTTTTCTGAAGATGCTCATGCTGACTGAGGAACATACAAGATCGCCCTGACGTTTGGCTTTTGGTTCTATACAGGCAACAACGACTGAACTTCCGGCATAAGTTGTACCAGTTGCGAGAGGAGCGGAACATGCGCCCAGAAACCTTTGCGAGTCTGGTGTCAGCGATTCTTTATGAGAAGAGGTGTCGTAGATCATTTCCAGTCTCGACTGCTTGACCACAACAATGCTTGTKGTGATTAGGGTWGTGATCGGGGTGTGCGAGGTTATTGTATGCCATTCTGATTGTGGACTGCCGCTACGGCTGGTGCAGATTTGGACCTTACTTCTGCGAGCCTATCATTGCTGGACTGAACGACGATGGAACCCCTTTCATCTGCACCACTGATTTGATCGGTGCCAAGTAATGCTCTCGTCCAATTGACTCGCTCCTTCAATCTCTTCGTTTAGGTGATTCGTTGTATTGCGATTGCATTCTGGCACCCGTTCATACTCGTCGAGATAAAGAGTAAGAATATTGAGAAGACCTGGTAGTATTTGAGAACTTGGAACAGAGTCAAAATGCAGCGAGGGCAGCATGCGAAGCTGAATGATTGCTTGACTGATGAGAGCAGTGGGGTTTCCTTTTCTTTGCTCTGATTGCGACTATATTTGTTTAGTAAGTGTATTGAATGCAGACAGTTTTCCTGTGCAACTTTCTTGGGCAATTTCAAAGTTATGACGCTTTGACTGAGATTGTATTAGAGCAAGCGCAGTAACTGTCTCTGAAATGCTGTGCAGGCAACTGGCCAAGGATTTCGTGGTGTCCGGAACCGCCTCGGAGTCTTTGTATGGTGCTTGCGAGTCTATGTACAAACCTGATTTGGTATGGCAGAAAATTCCCGCTTAAAATTCTGCTGTATGCTCAGCTCTGTGCACGGGTGTCAACGAATTGAGTTGAACGTGAACGTTTTGATGTTTTTCAGAAGATGCTCCCAGTTTACTGAGAATTTGCATAAATTGTTGTTTTAAGGGTCCGGAGGAGCTATTCGAGGTTATATCGCAAGCACTTTTGTCTTCAGTGGATCGGGACTGCATCAGTGGATGGGGTGGAATTGTCCATGTCGTGTAAGCGAATCTCTTGCTCATTACCCGGTGTCTTCTTGCCATCGTTATTGCAGATTATCCCCGATCATTCCACCCTCAGTGGTAATTTTGTGCCAATTAGGAACTCACGATGTTGGTAATGACGRTGCTTGTGCAGGACATTAGACAAAGTGATCACCAAGACTCTGAAGGGCCGTATGGACTGAGCGAAGCACTCTTTACAAGTATTCGAAGCTTGATYCTGCTGTGAATTGTGACCATGGCCCTCTTTTGTCAATCTGGATARGGTTCTAGAATGTGAAGCAGGACAAACCACCATTAGTCACTASTTTCTTTGACCAGTGTGTCAGAACATGAACGTCTATGTTGGCAGTTGTGGCCCTCTTCTTCGCATTCATGACTTTGTAGACGGGTGTGTATACGAGCACTGCCATGAGATTGGAGTGAAATGAAATTGAGTAGGGGTTTCAAGGTCCGCTTTCTCTGGAATGTGCAGTTTGGCTTCACTTCTTCTATTTGGTGTGCTTTGATTAGTTCGATATTGGTTCCGGGTTGCAAAGGTTGTGCTTGGGAATCTGAAAAGTAGGAGTAAGTGAACATGTGAGGGCAGCCTCCAAACGCAATACTTTCATCACTTCAGCTTGTCCGAACTTCTTTGGCTAAAGGGAGACCTCAACTGATTATTAACAACAAAATTCGAACTTGTGTGTATACTGCTCCACCAGTGACTCTTTAAATTGTAGGGGCTAAGTCTGGATTTTTCCATGAGTGTATTGCTCTTCATGACTCCAACACTTGCCATTGACACCTGACTTGGAACATTGTGGACTCTCGTCATTTCGGTAGAATGGATTGATAACTAAGGGCCGCTTTACATTTAGAGGCCGGGCCAGTTTGCTCTCTTGGAGGCCAAGAATCAACAATCCTCACTTCTACAATCCTCACTTGTGATTGGATAAGAGGCTGAAATTAGCCCCAACCCCTTTACACCTAGGGGTTTGGCCAATTTGATGGTCAAAAGTTTTATATTCTAGAAAGACATGATCTTACATGGCTCGAGCTTGTTGAAATGGGTGCACCAAAAATGGGAGGCCAATTTTTAGCCTACGGGCCTATGCTAGATTTCAATTGAAAAAATTTATGTCATAAATTATTATTCTTTTCAACAAAATAATGTGATTTGTTGGATTTTGTGCAATTGGCCTCAAGGGGAATTGACCCASCTTCTAGGTGTAAAGCGGCCTTGAAACTTCAACCTTGAAACTTCAACCAGTCTTCCTATATTTTCTAAGTTTTTTTTGAATTGGCCTGGCTTCTTGGCCTCAAGGCCGTTACATATGGGAGAATTGGTCCCATTATAATCTTATTCTAATGCGTAGTTGAGGTTGGCCTAGGTTGGCCTTTAGTCCAGAAGGGGCTGAAATTTTGTGCAATTTGCTTGGAGAGGAATTGGCTCGGCTTCTAGGTATAAAAGGGCCCTAAGGTAGGAAGTTCATAAACAATGATTTGGKTTGTAAATGGAGCCTCTATATAAAAATGAGTGACATGTTCCTTGCAATATCTATTATTGTCAATATCTGTTATTGTCAATATCTATTATTGTCATAGGTGGAATAGGTGGGCTTATAGGGATGGTTTAGGAATCTCTTACCTTATTAGACTAGTAGTTTGTGTTGGGACTTCTTAGTCATTCACACCAGATTTTGAATTTCTTTCAACGTATTATGACAAACTATGAATTTTTAAGATGATTCTAGGTATATTAAAACTAACCTTAGGTTCTCATTCTAAAAGGTGTACACTTGAGGCAAGAATTTGCAAGGGTCAATTTTGCAATGTGGTTGTAATCTTTCATTTCATAGGTGGGGAATGGTGATAATGTACAACTACTCACYTCTTTTTTCTTTTCTATGTTGAGACTTCATTGTGTCATTAATCACTCGCTTCTTTTTTCGTTATCAATCTCATACAATTGTAGAATCCTCTTTATTATTTTGTTAGGTAATTTGAATGAATAACATAGTTTGAGAAAGTTCTTGCAAGGTTGAAATGTCTTGTAATAGACTCCTTGCTTCTTCATTCAAATTAACCCCTAAATGCCTAAGCCATTCCAAGGATGTTTTTCTTATGAAATAGAGCATAAGCTTATAGTTGCCCTCAATGAAACAAATTTTTTTTTTTCAAAATGTGACTGTATAGATGTTTAGAGAGCTTGCTTACTAGTGCATATACCAATTTTGAGTCTGAAACTATAAGCGAGTTGTGAGATTATAACAAAAGAAATGTACATTTTTTATTTTTAGTACGTTGTTCTTCACCATAGTGTTTTAGAAATTTGCAAATAAAAGTGTATTGGGATTGGAGGTGACATGAACAACTACAAATAGTGCTAGCACACTAAAATGCACTTTCAAAAAACTTAATTTCACATGAAAAGCTATCAAAATTCATTATACAATCCATCTTGCAATTGTTGTAATGCAAGTTTTTTTTTATTATAAATAGAGATCGCAAACAACTCCAAATAAACACTTGAATATTTAATTTTTCAATGGTGAAAATCATGAAAACACTTTAATTTCTCTTTTTATTGGGATCATTTTCAAAGCAAATGGATTTGTAAAATTTTTTAGATCTCAAATCAAGTGAAATTGGCAAACTTTGCTCAATGCCTGGAAATGAAGTGAAATTTGCAAGTTTTATTCTTCACTAATGATACACACACACACATATATATCTATATCTATATCTATATATCTATATATATATATTTGAAGATCTCTCACAAATCAAATTTTCACTTTTTTCAATGAAAAAATGAAAAATTCTAGTAGTTAACCTTCAAAACTGCAGGATTTTCTTAAAAAGCTGAAATTATACATTGACCATATATGGTTGCCCACGCAGTTAAGGGATAAAATATATTGCCCTATTGTAGACATTTATTATAGGTACCCATTTGGATCATGCATTTGGAGTGAAACCTTTACTTTTGAAAACAAAGTGACATTTGGATCATTGCAATTATGTGCAAGTATGGTAATGATTTGACACCAATGAAATGACATAATGACCACAACAACTAACACCATTTGTAAATGATTGTGAGGTGGGAGCACCCATTACCACACATGTTCCTAATGATGAGCCTTAAACTCACCCAATTGTGTCCCTAGACTTTGGTGAATGTGTCCTCCAAATGTTTAATTTTGTGGCTAACACATGTGAAGGACACATACATTCCGATGTTCATTTTTTGGTCGATGAATAGATTGAAATTGAAGTTTCCTTTCCCTAAGTACTTGGATAAAAGTTCTTCTCATTTGTGGAGGTAGTGTCTCAAATTGTTCTGTCTAAAGGTTGGATTTGGTGTTATTAGAGTACATATTTTTCTAAAATTACCAATGTGCAAATATGTCAAGTGGTTGAATTGCATTGACATTAGTTCAAAGGTAGATTTGCCAAAATGAGAATATAAATATTAAGAGGACAAAAATTTCAAAAAATCACCATGTTAAGAAAATCTCATTTCAAATCCCTTCCAACAAATTATAAGGTAGAGGGACCCATTCCTAACCAGTGACCCATTCCCGACCTATAGGTGCATGTATTTTTGACCATGCTTAGAATGTTTTTTTTTTCATTTTCAAGGTTGGAACTAGTAAATACATGACATATGTCCCAAGTTGTGGAAAAAAAAGTACAAAATAATGATTAGGTAGAAAGTTATCGAATGATCGAAATTGGAAGACTCTACATATTGGCCATGGGTCCAGCGCAACTTTTGCATTGCAAAATTCATTGTAAATTGACTTTGGGTGATAAAATTCCCAAAATTTGGGCAATCCCCATCATTTCTGTCTCTACACCTGCAGGAATTTTTCTTTCGCCTTCAAGTACCCCACATCATGTCCGTAGGTGCTTATTCGGTCGGTTATGGATCCCTCTACCATACTCCAAAAATAGTAATATTTTACGAGTACTTGTTATCAAATTTTGAAGGAATTTTGAAATTTCCCTTTCAAAATTTATTAAAGAAAATTGGTGATAGGATTGGTGCATCTAACCATATAGATGGAATTTACAACTCAAAATTTACAACTTTTATTTCTATATCAATTCCAAAACATGCTTCTAAATAGCCCTTTTTAATGATTTTTTTCAAACCATCAATTTTGGAGATGAATCAAGATGCGCCAAAATTAACTTTGATTAGCTGACAACTAATTTTAGCAAAGTTCAAATTTGGAGACACCTATGAGACAATTTTAGTAGGTCTAGAAAATTGATGCTTTAACAAAACACAGAAATAACATGCCAAATTCAAAAAATCTAGTTCCTTTTTTGATATTCATGATTTTCACTTACTAATTCTACAAAAATATAATTTATAGGAAAAGATGCCACCAAGTATGCTGAATTGCTTATATAAACGGTTTTGGGTTCTTCCACCTTACAATTATTTTGGAGAATATGATCACCATAGATGAATGCAAATAGATGAGTAATATGCCTCTGGACTACATTTTTACCAATTTTGGAAGTCATACAGTACACATCAAATTTTCAGAACAATTTCATATTTTGTAAACAATAAATTTAAAAAATTGCAATCACATTCTGTCACATTTATCTACATGTGAAAAACAGATTGGAAACTAATTCCATCATCCCAATGGAGCAAACACTAACTGTTGCTCCCAATAGAACCTTCTATCGGTAATACAGTAAGGGTGTCAATCAAGTCCTTGCAAACAGAAAACCCATTCTTTGTGAACATAGCCTGCATTACTTTTGTACAAAATGAATCACCAGAATTTACAAAAATCCTAGAATTTAAGTAAGAATGCACAAATAGTTTTGAATTGAAGGAGCTGATCTTTTGGATGAAGTCGGATTTTCATCCTTGCAGTGGTCATGCGCAAACTATCATACCGGGAATATGGCCACCAAGAGCATCCCCACTGCCCACCTGGCCAAAAGGGGCAGGCCGGCCTCAATTGGCGTGTCCAATGAGTGAGTTGGGCCTTCCTTTCGGGCAAGCACCCTACCATAACTCCGCCTCAAGACATGGGAAGCAAGTCAACATGGCCTCCAAGAACGCCACCTCAGCCCCATGTTTTGTTTTTTTGTAACCATTTCCACTCACCTTGTGGTTTGTTGCTATTTCAATGAATGAAAAACGATGGGGTTCACATTAATGGGCTAAAACGTCATTTATTCATCTAGAAGTGTGTAAATTCATGTACCCAATAGTGTTACCAAGTTTATTTTTGAGAAATGGAAGTTAGATGGTAACGTAGAAATGGCAGTCAGTTGGTAATGTAGTATAATCATGCTACTAAAATCATAACTCCCTCTGTAATATCAAAAATACTACCATTAATACTAGGGGTGTGTGCTTACTATGCGACGCATTCATTGTATCACATATTAGTAAAGTTTTTATATATTTAAATAGGATGTATGATGATGATTTCGATAAGTCTTTAAAATAATAATTTTAAATATTTTGTAAGAATATTTTTAATCAGGCATATATAGAAATTGTATTTTCACACAATGTGATATTACAGAAATAGAGTAGTTTGCAATCACTTTTGTTAGATCATTTTTTACAAAAGGTGATATTATAGAAATAATGTAGTTGTTGCAATTAAGACGATCCACAAGATGATATTATGAAGGTAGCAAATCCATTGCTTCTTTTGACTTTACAATTCTTTGCACTTTCATGATTTTGTGCTTTTGTGAGCTTTGAGCTTTCGTGATTTTAATTTTCTATTGCTACTACCAAATGATTTTGAGAAATTTATTCAATTGAAGTAATTTTGGATTCCACAACAATTATTAAGTTGTTCACAAAGTTTTTGAGATTTATAAGTTCTTTTTTTCAATTCTTCAATTTGGGTTGTTATTTTTTGAAACAATGGAGTCAAATTTCTAATGCATTTTAATGTATGTGTATCTTTTATAGTATTCACCATTGCACATGTTTCATTCATCATTCAATAAATTTCTATTGTACATTTCAATATATGCTTGCTTATAAAAAAATTGAAAAGATTTTAGTCATTTTTATTTGAAGATTTATTGAGATCTTTGTTCTACATTCTATCTAATACATAGAAATTCTTATAAAATTCTTACAAAAATATGTTCAACTTTCAAGTATTGACTTAAAATTTCCACCAAGGTTCGATATTGGAGAGAATAATGTTTTTCAAACTTAAGCATATTTTTAGCAAATTTATTTTTTATATTTGTCAAGATTAGGTGATCATAAAATGAGGTTTGGACTTCCATACAACTTCACATAGGACAAACAATCTGTACATTGTACTTCGATAAAATACAACTCCTATACAATGAAGTTCATAACCTTAGTGGAAGTCATTTCATGACGAAAAACAATCTCTTATTGCATAAGGAGAGGTGTGTACTACTTCAACATTACAATGCCCTTCTTTCGAGACCCTTAATTGAGCATGGTTGACCAAGATCCCACCATTCAACATTCAAGTTATGTCTCGTAATGTGAAAGCACATGCTCATTATAAGTAATAACATCCCTCACCTGTTATTTCTCATGTTATTTCTCATCTTCACACTTTGCTTTCACAATACCRAGTCCATTAAATTCTCACTTCCAACAAGTTTGCCTTTTGGCAACATTTGCAGAATGCCCGAGCCGTCTGATTCCAGACAACGTTTTACATTTCATGGATGCTAGTGGAGACTAATCAATGATCTTCGCAAGCTGTCTGCTCCTCTTGTTTGATATGAACAAATGACATTCTCCGAACTAATAAATGGTCGACTATTTTCAAAGTAATCTAGGAATGAGCCCTAATTGGTTGAAGAAAAGTTGTCACAAGTCAAAAATAAGAGCCAAATGATAATACCTCAGTCTACAAGAGTGTATGTAATATACATTAACTTCACCGACTCCGAGAATAAGCAGGCGATGGTTGTCTGTACAATGTTAGGAAGCGCTGGCTGTGGCCACCTTCGATTGAAGATCCCGCGTCTTGGCCTACATCCAACACCAACSGAAGATGAGTTCATTTTGAAAAACGAAATGAAGAAGGAAATCAAGCAGCAAAACGTTCAAAAATAAGCAAATTTCGAATCACCATCGCTTCGAAATGAAATATCTAGTCTGATCAACCAACACGTCGTGGTTACGTTTACACAGTTTTGGAACCCGACAGGAGAATACAGGGGTTCTCGTTGATTTGAGTCAGAAGTAATGGATATCATGAAAAGAAAACTATAGCTACRGTTGATGCAATACAGCAAAACATCCCTCTGACACCTTAATCGCCTCATTCCCCCATTCTTTAAAAAAGATACAACGAAACAACCGTTCATGGGTGGAAAAAAATTCGACGGAAGCATAGTTGCACATGGTTGTATATGAGTGGTTGCATATGAATGGTCGTAAMTACAGGAACGATATTTTTCAGTGCAATATCTCAGCATTCGAAAAGAAACCCTCTAATGACAGTGCCTTGGGGATCATATAGCCTCCTAATTACACGCTCACATATGCTCACAACTTGAGATGAGGAGGTTGTTCCAATCAGATATGTACACACGATGACAAATTCTCAGGATGTACTGAGAATGTGCAAGTACAGAGTGTSTCATTAGAGAGAGTGGCGTATGAAAAAGGTGAAGTGCTGTTCAATGCCTAAATAATGTTGTTGTACCTGAAATCCTTTTGAGCGTCTTAGAAGGGGATCTAGACGAAGAGCAACGGATAGAGCGTCTAGAGCACGCTCGACTTCGCCCATTGCAGAAAACACATCCGCCTGACGCACGAAAGCCTGCGTTTATTGATCAACATCATCGTTGAATKTCAATAACATACCRAATACTCCGCATATGATAACTGAAAAAACATTTACTCTTCAKGATGARAAAAAAGMAAAATTRTGTCAGTACCTGAGCCCACTTGGGAGCAATACGTTCAGCCTCTTGAGCGTCTTKCAAGGCMCCCTGGAAGTTCCCTTGAGCTAGTCTCACTGCAGATCTGCAACATGACATTATTAACCAGTTCTTGAACATTTCTAGCAGAGTCCCCTTGCTTCCCACAAAAGTACGCACCCCCAGTCTATGCATTGAGTGAGACGTTACTGGCAAACTTAATTAAAATCTCTCCCCGAGACATATTGCATCTTCTGATGAGGTGTGGTTGAAGGCCTAAAAAAGGAAATCTCAGGATAGAATATTTTATGAAGCTACTGAGAGTCTGGATTCAAATCATAAGAACAGCAGGAGAAGGATGGTGAACTAAGAAAAATTAATACAGGATATGAGGAGAAACCTGTTGGCAAATATGAAGTGCAACCCTCCAGATGGACTCAGATCTATTGCCTGCAAAACCAACAATACGAGATCATTGYAAAACAGAACTCGGGTCTAAACGTGCTATATAGTAGAAGACAAAGGCCATTTAATTGGGAACTCAAAGATTGAGATTAACCATGAATGACAAGCCACGCAGGATTAAATGACAACCCTTGTAAAATCGATAGCCCAATCTTGACACGAATGTAATTTACAAGGGACCGGAGGGAACAAGCACCTTTGTGTACAATTCCTCGGCCTCCACTAGGCTACTTCGTTCAAAGGCTTTGTTAGCCAGCTGCTTCAGACCCAGAGCCTTGAGGTTATTCTCTGGATTTGAAGCTCCACACTGCAAAGCCAGAAGACGAGCAGCATGCGCTGCAGTATTACAGTGGCTCACCATCATCTCTGCGGGAAGGATAACCAAATTTGGACCATTGCCGCATTTTCCTGCAATCAACACATACACACTCTATGAACAAGAATCCGATTCAATTGCAAATCAGCATAAAAACTTTCACGRCTGTTTATTGGTAAATTTCAATAGAAAGTTCTACCAGTACGAGCTCTAAAGAACCATGATTGGCGACCATGTTGTAAGCAATGATACAATTTCCCGGTCCCTTTCCTTTACGAGGGAAATTTAAACTTTTTAGAAAAAACTGCAGCAAAGTTAATTGAATTTTTCCAAAATAACATTTCACCTCGCTATATAAAGGAAGTAATCCGAGTGATATTGAAAAAAATGTACCAATACAACTGCATGATTCCACTGTAACATTCGGCGGTGCCAAACTTCGAATCACTTCCAAGGTTTCCAAGCTCCCACTCTTTCGACATGTCCTATTGATGCAAACCCTAATCTCATGCTGCTGTTCCCGCGGCTTTTGCTCACCGTCTTCGGTTGTCGCATTTGCCCTCGCTCTAAAAACCCTAGAATCRCTACTCAAAGGCTTATATTTAAGATTCCTACATAGCCTGGGGTAATAAGTGCAATGGTGTTCTTCACGGGGAATAAGAAACTGGCCAATTCTACTTAATCCAGATGCTTCCATAGCTCAATCACACGTGATCGAATTCACAACTGCACTCAACTCTACACAATCCGAAAAAAAAAAAAAAAAAAATTGGCCTCGCCAAATTTAGATTCCTAAAATATATGGGTGAGAGAGCATCCTAAACCAGCTCAACTTCATCTCTTTCAGAATTTTAAAATATACGTAGTCCGGAATTGAACCAAAATCTACGAATAATCCATCTTCTCTCAAAAATGTTCAAATCTAATTGAGTCGTGAACTCAATCATTCTCAAGCAACAAAAWCCTCAGAGTGAAAATGTTGCTCCTGAATTTGAATGGCGAAAACTGGAAACCCTTGGAAGAAAGTTGAAAAATCGGAGAGTGAAAATTGTACAGTATGAGTAGAAATTCCAGGAGAAATAAGATAAGATCAAGCTGCAGGCAAGGAGAAGCTCCAGAAGGCTTRAGCACCGCCATTACTCGCGTGCGGTGTTGGCTTTGAAGGAGACTGGTCACTGGTGGTGCTCGTCAGCGGTTACCGGTCACCGGGTAGCTTGATAGCCTTTGACCGTCGACAAGATAAGCAACTCAAAATTCTCTTTGATTCGGGTCAATGCATTTCCAATTTYCAATGTTGTTTTAACCCTTCGACAACGCTGTGGCTTTTTTTTTTGGCCAATGAATGACAAAGAATTTTTCTACGTAGGACAGAAGTGCAATTGTCCATCTTTGGAATTTTGTGCAAAAAAGGGAGATCATGCACAGTAAATTTGATTTTCAATGAGCATTTCTTTTTTTGAAATAGATGATGGCAAAATATAGTGCCTTGTACAGAAGATATTTGACAAAGTTCTTGTTGTTAAACTCTTTGTTAAGTCTTATTGGCATTTTAAGAAGATGTTCAAATTTTAAATATCTTTGAATAATATCTATACTACTTTGGTTGCACATTTTATTTTAGTGATAGAAATTGCAAATAGGGTCAATGATTATAAATTTGGAAGGAGAGCAATTTAAACCTAGACCATGTTGTAAGTTGCATTGTGCAAATCAATTTCACACGCTAGTTGATATCCTTTTTTAGAGCATCTTCAATCCAAAATGTTTCATCAAAAATTCATCTATTCAAATGTTCACACCTATTGAACAATTGTTATTGACCTTGCCTTCATTGAAATGTTCACACTTCATTTATTGTCTCCAATAGGTTGAATGCATGATTGTAATAGTATTTGCAATGGACGTATGATGGTGATGAGGAATTTGGGTAGGTGTTTACAATGGAAAACCTATCTAGAATGAGTTGATTTACCTTGGTGTTATTTGGAGGTTTGGTTCTTTCTAGATTATTTTAAAAATGAAAAGTGCACCTATTGGTCTATAAATCACAACCAACAAATTTTACATTCATTTAGTGGGTGGGTTATTTGGCATAATTAGGGTTTGAAGTGCAATTATGTAGGTTTCCACATGTAATTGTGGATAATGGATTCTTCATCCAAATTGTATTATCATATGGTTTATTGCTGGGTGGTTCAATGCTCTTTGTCAAGAGTTGCTGGAAAAAGTGGATTGATGAGGAAGGCCAAGCTCACCAAGGAGGCCCACTTTATCATGCAATTTCTGACAAAGAGAGCATTGCCCTATGCAAAAATCAAATCATTTTTAGTGACTACCTTGGTTATAGGCCAGCGTCCTTCCAGGGTCTGTCTACCTTATTCACTAACCACGAAGATCAAACTTACAGTATATCACTAATCAGTTTACTAACTCGGTAATGGTTTCTCCGCTATTTTCTCTGCTTGAACAGCCCACTTGGCGCTACGGGGATGTTGATGCTCTTCGGCAAAGCGCATCGTCGTCATCGTCCTTGCGATGGTCTCGTGATTCCGCACTCGCAGTGGAAAGGTTTTGGCATCTTTGAGGACTTTTTAAGATTTCTGTGTTTTATTTTGAGCCATTTTCTTGCAAGCAGCATTGAATTGCTGCTCAAGGTCAGTTGGTCAGGGCGCTCTCCAGAAGTTGGAACTACTGTTGAATTCGATTTCAATCAAGTGCCTGGATTTTGAATTGAAATCCATATTCGTTTGAAGCTTGGTGAAGAGCGAGACTAATTCCGCAAATTAAGGAATTCTCCTTGAAGCGGAGTTTCTTTTTGAATAGCGGATGGTATTAATTGGCAATTASTGAGTTGGATTTCAGATTTGAATGACTATCTCGCATAATTCAGAGTGATATTCAGTTCTGTATATCRTAGAGTGATTGCGAGAAGAGGATTCCGTGTTCAATTGGAGTGGAAGTGAAATTAGGGTTCAGGAGGTTTAGAGGAGCGATGGAGACTGAGGTGTCATTAGAGGGTGCGAATACAGATCAAGCTGACGAGAATTCGTATTGGAAGCTTGTGATCCCGCGCGAGCGAATTCTGTTTGTGAAGTCGCCGGGAACTGAAGAGTTTGATGTCTTTTTGACTGCTATGGATGAGGCCATGATTGTGGCGATGGACGCGGAGTGGAAGCCTGTGCGAAGAGCGGGCATGTCACCGCGTGTTTCGATACTGCAAATGTCATGCCGGATCAGGAAGCAGTCGAAAGCTTGGGCTTCAATGGAAAGAATTCTTCTATCGAGGAGGATCAGAGCGGAGTTGGAAGAGAGCTTAAACGTTGAGAAATCGGAAGTGGAGAGGCGGAGAGATGATCTTGCGAAGGAGAGAAAAAAGCTGGAGGAGGAGCGCGAGGAGATGCAGAAAGAAGTTGAGCTGGAGAAGCGGAAGGTGAGAACGGACAGAGAGAATCTGAAGAGGGAGAGGTCAGAGAAGAAGCGGCGAGATAAGAAAGAGAGAGAAGAATTAGAGAAGACACGGATTGCCAGACATGCTGACGATAATGTCGACAACCGGCCCACGATCACGAAACTCCAAGATGGCTTGAAAGACCTTGTATTGGGAAGGAACGGCGAGATTTCCGAGGTAGCGGCGGATCTGGCAGGCGGTGTGGACGTGCAGCAATCTGCCAAGAATGCTGCTGCGCCGAAGATTAATACCAAGGACGGGGAGCAGAACATCGATAATCTGCTAGACGTGCTCGCGCAGGCGCAGAAGGAATTGGTGAAACATCAGGAGGGTGAGCAACATACAGCTCGTACGGAAGCCAAGTTAGAGACACTAACCAAGGACGAGAATCTGGATCCCGAATCCAATTATGCCTTTCCTGATGATAAAAACCTTTTAGAAGAGAACGGATTGAGAAGCAAAGATACGGAGGCTGAGGAAAATATAGTGAATAAATCATTTGAAGCGAATGGAGAGTTGCAGACAACATCTCGGAACTCAGGTAATGAGTCGACACCAGAAGAAGTTGGCGGCAATGTTGGGGATACGGAATCCAAAAGTTCCAACGAGCAAGTCACAGATACTGGCTCTGACGGAGAGGATGGCTCTGATGGTGATCAGGAGTTTTCTGACGCTGGTGAGAATGAGTTTGAGGTGGACGAGGGTACATTGGATTCGGTGCCCGAGCTTATAAGACGCGCTGGACACAGCAAAGACGGTGAAGGACTTACAGAGGAAGAGAGTGAAAGGTCCCAAGGGGAGGAAGTTATTTTTATGTTGGATTTGCTTGCTCTTTCAGCGGCCGACTTYGCATTTCCAATGAAGAAGATGTTGTGTTCACCTAGGATTTTGAAGCTGGGATTCGCTTTTAAGAATGATCAGCTCCATTTGGCTGCCTCCTTCCCAGATGCTAGTGGATGCTTCGATAAGGTTGTTGCCACTGCCCTCCAGCTTTCAACGTTGATTTTGTAGTCGAGATTTGAATTCATCGGAATTGCGGGTAACTTGGTTTGAAAATACAATGGTACAGTTGGTATATACATATTTCACTGAACGCTGGTGACATGGTCTTTAATTGTTTCCTTGGGATTTGTTGACTTTTGAGGACATGATTCAATGGTATGAGGTAGGATGCTGTGGTACATCACGAAATTGTAGGTGCTTTTTTTGCTTTTCATCTGAAGATATTGTCATGATGTCCCATTATGATTTCCCCTATGTTGTTGAACTTCACAGGTAGAGCCATACATGGACATTTCCAAGTTGTACAAACAGTTGCTCCATGCGAATTCTGCTAGTGTGAAGCATAAAGGGAAGAGGTTTGTTTTGGGAGGAACCTACAGTCTAACGGGGATTTCGAAGGCAGTTCTAGGGTACCCTCTCCGTAAGGTAAAGGCTCTTGCTAGTCTAATTTGAGAATGTATGCAGCAAAAAACACAGAATCTTCAGAATCCAACTGCTGGTCCAAAGGCATACTCAAAGTTGTAGGTGTGACCATCTTGAATCCCGAATACTCCCAATGTTGGATGATAGAGAGTGACTTATKCTTTTGTTGGGTATGACTTACCGCAGGATGCTCAGTGTAGTGACTGGGAGCAGCGACCACTTACGGAAGATCAAATTTMTTATGCTGCTGCTGATACACATTGTTTACTTGCTATGTTTGACGCATTACTATCCGATGCTTTAGCCCTGATCAGCCCACCTCCAGCTCACACTGAAGCAGGCGATAAGCCAGGATTAATGATTCAACAGCGAGCAGCGAGCCTTCGTGACGTTAGCGGGGCAGGACTAAAATTTTTCACAGGTACGAAGCAGAGAGTTTGTCTTTGCTTCGCTCTATTTCAAGTCAGAACTAGGTTTCGACAAATTCCTAGAAAACTATCATGTTATGGAAGGTCTCTCATGGAAAGAGAGAAATTAGCTTGCATTAATATTTGGTGAATGTGACTTTCGGCAGCGATTGCACACTTGACGCTCTTAATCATTGCTTAACGGTGAAATCAGGTAAAGCTTTTTTTAGATATTTTTTATATTACAAATAAGGTCTCGTTCTAGTAATTTCTTTCTCGACTAGTGTTGATGAAGTGCTCTTTAGATCTCATGACTTGCTATTTTCGCAGGAATGGATAAAATCCGAAAGACTACTCCCCCTCGTTACATCTGCACTCCAAAGATGGCCACCGCTTCACAAATGGTTGAAGCCGCACTCCGACTGTCGCCTCTGTCGTCTCCTCGTGAACCTGTGGCGATTGACGAACAGCCATATTCTGCTGAAAGATTCTCTAAGTTCGTGAAGAAATATTCAGAGCGCTTGTTGGTTAATGATTCGGGTCGCAGTAAGTCACATGCTCGTAGGCCTAGAGGCCGGCGAGCCAGAGAAGCTCTGAGGAATCCAGATTCTAAAGATGAGTTGAATCTGGAATGGGTTGGACCTGCACCTTGGGACGTAAGGATAGGCGGAGATGGAACACCGAAATTCTTATGTGATGTGATGGTGAGTTGAATATCTGGATAGGAGCATGTAACATGCTTCAGATTTTTCTGCAATTATTTTTTGTAAGCGATTGGCTTCTGTTGCAATCGAAGCTCTTTACAGTATGTGGCGGTTAAAATAGATGCTAAGCTGAGCTGCAGCACTGATTGTGAACCTTTCTGTACTTGGTATTGTGCACATGTATCTAAAACTATATGATGGAATACTTCATTTTTCGGTCTTACAAGGTTGAGTATTTGCGCCGCAGGTCGAGGGATTGGCTCGACAGTTGCGTTGCGTTGGTATTGATGCAGCTTCACCTCCGACTAAGAAAAGTGACCCAAGGTATCATCACGTTATGAACTGTATATGCTAAGAGTCATATGTGAAACAGCATGTATGTGGAGAAACGGCTATCCTTGGCTTTTGGTTTGATTGATGAATATTTAAACTTGATCAAGAACAAGGATCCGATTTTCCTGCCGGAAGACGTGGTGTGAGAAACTAGGGAGTGCACTGTATCTACAGTTTGGAGTTAATTGGGGTTGGTCTTGCTGATTCATCTTTGGTTTCTGAAAATGCATGGGGCATAGGCAAATGGTTGAGCAAGCAGAGAGGGAAGGTCGGATATTGCTAACAAAGGATATCAAATTGCTGCGGCGGCGACTGATGCCTGACAATCTGGCATACTTTGTCAAGAAATTAGGAAAATGGGAACAACTTGAAGAGGTATGATAGAAGGAGCCGTTGTCCGTCTGTCTGATGTACTCCTACACTGTTTGAGCTATGACTGTTTGGGATTCCACTTCTTTGGCTGCTTTCCTCTGAGGCGCTGCTAAATTGAATAAGCTATTTTACTTTTTATACTTACTCGAGCTTCTTTGTGAACATATGTTGATATTTTGACATCTATGGACCGACAGATAATGAAGGTATTTCAGATCACAGTGTCGGAATCAGAGCTTCTGTCAAGATGTGTCAAGTGCAACGGGGAGTTCACTCCGAGGCCTCTTTCATCAAAAGAAGCCAAGGCGCAAGCTCCAGCAACTCAAGACATTCCTCGATCCGTGCTTGAGACTTGTGAGGAGTACTGGCAGTGCTCTGTATGCGGACACCTTTTTTGGAAGGTTCGTCCCTCTTGTTCTTCTAACTCCGTATGAAATTGTTGCCTTCATGAGCACCTTTTGGGTTCATTGAATTTTGAATTTTTTTTTTTTCATTTTTCCAACTTAACTTGTTAATGGCTCTAGGTCGAATGTAGACTCGATGTCCAGTTATATATAACTGGAGTTCCTCTTCTGTAAATCTATTTGCCTCTCTTTCTATAGATTTCTATGAGACTGTTGGAGAAACTAGCTCGCAAACTTGTTTTCGGCCTGCTAGGCGGGTTTCCGCAAACAGGTTCGTGGTAGTGAGAGAAAGGGGATTCACAGCGCCTGGAATGACCAAATTTCCAATTACGTTTCTAGAAACTTCAATCCCTTCATTAAATGGGCGGGCATGGAATCACCTTACTCCKTTAAGTCCGAGCAGGTATGGAGGGTATTGGCTTCAGCAGTTTCCAGCTACTGGAGACTTCCGAGAAGTCGGGATTGAGCAGAAACATTGATTTATCTTTTCCTCGCCTCCGTTTGGTAGGCTCTGMGGTGTTTTGAGGACGTCAAATTCAGTAGCTTAGTTCGCAATTGGAATTCTGAGCAAGATGGTTCTTCAAGTCAAAATTAAACGAAACTAGTAATGGCGTCCTCCCTTTGTGAGTCCCTTTGTACTGATTTTAATGGTTCGCCTCTAGCACTTTCGCAGACGTGGCCAAATTCTCATGTCTACCGTCGAGACAAATACGTCTGAGTTGCTGTGTCTCTGCACTGAGGTTGTCTGCACGACAGTACAACACCTTGTTGCCTGGACTGAAGTTTGAGGACCATCAAAAATATCTCTCTATGAATGTGACATGGCTAGGACAGATTCGAAATCATCCACTTTAGTACGAGATCATTTTGATCTGAACGATGGATATCTGAAGCCTTTTAGTGAGACCCTTAGTGAGTTGAGTGGCCAGGCAATATGTTTCCTCGCCAGGCCATTCTGATTGTGTCCTGTTCAATGCAGTTACATTATTTCTTCAGAGAGCGGTTACGGTCTCTTATTCACCCAGCAGACAGTCAGGAGGGAACATCATCTGCACCTTAAGACCAATGGATGCACGACGCTGACCCTCCTTTCCTTTTGAATTGAGGTTCTAGTGACTCACCAGAACCTCGCTTCTTTTAACCAGTTCTTATATGCGGAATCTATAATTTCCACTGTACTGACCCGCCTTGGTTGCTCATTTAATTGTTTGCTCATTTAAATTGACGATGTTTCTCTTTCTTTGACGCAGGGCTTCCAGTTTGATCGAGCTAGGGAAAAGTTTTCCGCTGTTTGTGTAAGGGTAAACCATGAGGACTCAGCTCCCGCGGATGATGCTTTCATACAACCACTGGACATTGCTTGCGAGTTTCTGCAGGAACCTGAGAGGGCATTTGCTCTCGGTGGTTCATCAACGCAGCAAATCGCTTAGGTTCCTCTCCATATATGTACTCGGTGGGTTGTTGTCGGAATTCTTCCTTTAGGTGTTGCGTAGATTACTGATCAATCACTTCTGAGGTAAAGTTGGGTTAGATGAAAATCAACTAACTTCAAATGTACATTTGCGAGGAATCAGTTGCACACACATTATTGATTGTAGTGCAGTCGCAGATAATAGTACTCGGTAAACAAGTGACCAAGCTACTGTATCTGTCGCTCTTGTGTTTAAACTTATTTGTTATTGTTGATCGTTATCTTCTTACGATCACCGAAAGTGGACGCATTGCGGACGTGCACTGACTTGTTTCGAAATGCGGTTCTGCCAGAAAATGGACAATAAAAGCGTCTACGCCACTGTTTTGAGCCACAAGCTCGGATTCACACSTGGCTGTTTTATCCACTCTGGGATAGGGCTTTCTTCCCACATGGCACTGTACGTGGCGTTTTCACCGCCACTTCAGCTGTGACTTGGCATTGTCAATGACGGCCAACTTTGTGCGAACGCGCTCCCGGGGTCCTGTGCCCTTCCAGCTGGGCCATGAGCGCCACCTCGGCACTCACTCAGGTCCACGGATGCATAGGATGTGATGTGCTGGAATCTCCATCAGCCACCACTTGGGCCGGCAGAACCAGGGTCGGTGGCCACAAACTTCTTTTCTACTGGTAAGGTATTTGGCTTCCAACTGAACGTTTTTGAGTTWACCCATAAAGGACGTTAAYAAGTGCTTAGAAAAACATTACAAGCTGTTGATTTTCAAGACATCCACAATCATGAATTCTTTGGCACCAGATGTGCATGCCACTTGGTCCTGGTACAGTACAGTGGTGATCTCTGGTACGGTATTCTTATTTGAAATATCCTTGGCACGAAAGTTCAGTGTTGTACCCCAACTCTGGCCGATTGGTTGTAAGTTAACCCTTAAAGGACGGACCTATCACCGTGGGGAGAGGCGGTGTGCAATATGTAGTGCTTGATCGAGGGGAAAAACACAATTCACACACATGTTTAGCTTTGGAAAAAATGTACAAATCAACGCCTGATGCTACCCATTCAAAAATTGCGAGAAGGGCACATTGTACAAAACACTTGCATGTTGAAATCTTTACTATCTTCATAGTATTAGGGCTATCTAAAAATAAGGAAGCAATCAAAGACACTAAATTTGACTTCCCATGATGATTGACATATGTGTGGTCACTTTCACAAAGAAATGGATGAAAATTGGTGAATATCCATGGGTTTTTTTGTCATCCAAAGGATGCAAAACGTTCGTGTTGTCCTTTAAGGGTTAAAGCTCCCTCCATGCATTTTAGAACAGAGATTGTTTATTTCCTTTTGTAAATATTTCATGACACCATTGACTCAGTGAGTAAGGATCCAGATGTGCCACCTAGAATAGACTTGTTGAATTGATGCATAATAATACATCAATTTGGGAGAATCTTTGCAAGCTAATTACACCTAAAAGCGCACAAATAAGCTATGCAGCATGTCCGATGTGTTGTAGAAAATGGACAACAATTTTTGCACATTGGTGAAGGACTATGAATCAAAATGCAAGTGGTTCCATAATTTTTGGACACGTTGTGAAGTAGTTACAAATCTTCAGTGATGAAAGATATAGGGTGCTAAAAGTGCCATGCAGGTGGTGCCAAAATGCATTTGATGCACATGATGAAATGACATTAGTAGTATCAAAACATATCATAGAAAAGAAGATAAAACAACACAAAGTTTACCCAAAATCGACCTCTTGTAAATCTTTGTAAAAATTAGATTCCCTAGAAGATCATTTGATTTTTCAATCTCAAACAAAAATGAAAAGAAAAAACCTAAATCTAGATGTCCTAAACATCCAAAAAACATTTTGGTTTTTATAGAGCTTCAGGGGATTATTTTTAACTACCAAATCAAACAAGGTTATTTTTACATTGATTGGCTAAAATGGAGCCTCATATAAAACAACACTGTAACCTTGGTAAATACTTCATCATTAGTTCATTAACAAAGACTTCTACATTTAATAGGGATATTAAAGGGACCAAACAATTAAAGGGAATAAATGAGGATAATTGTAGATGTTTGAAACATGATATACAACCCCTGGACACTTCAATCACTATTGATGTATAACAAAGGTAGATATTTATATAGTGCGAAATCTCAATTATTTAGTATGGCCCCCTTAATACCCCTTTTCAATGTAGATAGAAGTCTTGCTTTAGGGACAAGTATTTTGAAGCAATCATGGGCTTCAAAATATGAAGTAATTTTAGGGGTTCACTCCTCCAAGAGATTCAATCTAGTATTTGGATTTTGAATGATTTCATGAGCTTATTACTAGAGCTACAAGAAATAAATAAAGTACATCCATGTAATTTTGTTCAAAAAACATTTTTTGTCTATTTTCCAACAAAACAAATAGCTTGGTCATTTAAGGCTTTATGATTATTGTCTAAGTTTTTTTTATAACTATTGTTTAAGGTATAGAATGAGTTCATTTGGGGATGGAGAAATATAGAAAACTTGCAAAAAAAAACATCTACCATAGGAATACCACAAAGTATGACAATACCATAAACCGTTTCAATTTATGGTGGAAGCACCCAAAAAGGTTAATACAAGCAATTCAACATAGTTGGAGGCACTGTTTTCTATTTTGAGTACTATTTTGTAGAATTAGCAAATGAAAATCATGAATATTAAAAAATAATTAGATTTTTTGCAAGTGGTATGTAATTTCTATGATTTTTCAAAGACCATTGAAATTGTCACATAGGTGGACCTTAAAACAAAATCTGCAAAAATCAGTAGTAAGTCAATTAGAGTTAAGTAGATGTCCTTCAAATGCGCTAACAAATCAAAGTTGAGAATTGGGTAGACACATTAACTAAAGCCTAAGGACACATTTAGTACCAATCTAGGGTACAAAAATGGGAAAAGGGATGGTAATGGGTGTTTTTGCCTTATTTGATCTTGTYATTTATGCCTTAAAATGACAAGTTCAAGTACATTGAAATGATTTATGGTATTATCACCGTTTATGTTTTTTCTACTTTAAWGTCTAGATTTTACCCATATCATAATTTTCATTTTCCAAAATGCCCTTCAAAATCTACATCAACCTTTCTCAAGGAATCCTAGGGGTTAAGTTAATTGAAAATCATTGAAACGGTTCACATTGACCAATACCTTCTGYGAAGGTCAAATTTGTAAATAACAAAGTCATTTTTTACTGAAAAAGTGCCACGTGTCATATTGCAATTGGTGTGAGGTGACGTGGACCCTAAGAATCTGATGTGGAAATTYAATTTCTACACCAAAGTGCTGAATCAGTCCATCACATACGGTATGCTTGCCCACACTGGATTTTGTATGTTGGCTCCCAAGTACGGTGTCCCTTCTAATTTGAAGCTCAATAATGTTATAAAACGTGACCAAATGAAAAATAAAATAAAAATATGAAACTCAATAATGTTATAAAACGTGACCAAATGAAAAATAAAATAAAAATATGAAAGGTCCCATAAGTAATGAATCCATTTTGCCTTATTTTTTTTTTTTTTAAATGAATGCAAAAGTAAACAGCACCTCACCAGGAGAGGTTCCAACAGTGTGGCAACAGCCTTCTGTCAAGATCCCCACCAAGCATAGGATTCCCAGCCCAACGAAACTCATCCCCACCATCCAAAACATCTAGCCCAATCCACTAATCATTCAACCCTTCCCMCMAAAACTCATCCACTTCATCCRCCARAATKCATCCAGGGTTACCAGCTTCAGGCTTTCGGCAGTTGGGTGTGCCCTYCAAGATCCTCGCAAACACCATACGATTCCCACCCTACCATGAAAATCATCCAATACCATCCACCATCATTCATCCATTGCGCTCCCCAGCACTAGCTATTGTATGGGCTTAGTGTGTTCCTGTTCAGTTGTCTCTGACGGGCGGAGCTTGCTGGCTCGCAAGCGCGAGGAAGGCATCTCTTGCCCGCAGCCATGGCTGCCGCAACTGCAGCACCGCCTTCTGCTCTGGGCCGTGAATCTCCTCCCCGACCTTCTCCGCAATCTCATCTCCTCCTATCGATTCCAGCCATATAAAACAAAACCGCCCGCTCTCACATTTTCCTTTCTTCTCCCACTTGGATTCCGGCAACCTCGCTGGTTGGCTTTGCTGCTCGCACGTCCCTGTCGGTGGTCAAGCTGCCGCTCTCATGCTTGATTTCCACCTTTGGACGCTCTTTCCAGTGCCCCCAGTGTCGCGAGTGTCCGAGTTTGCCGTTTGGGAGCTGTACGAGGTTTGGGACGTTGCGAGTTGGAATTGGTTGTGGTCGGCATTGAGAGCTGTGCTGTGATGCGTGTGGTTTGGGCTTTCTGTTAGATCTGGTCCGGGATATGGCWATGGAGAGGAATGGATTTGGCAATTTGAGCAGGAAGTGGAGGATAGGGCTTGTGAGGGCGGAGATGCCGTTACTATTGGGAGGTTTTTGGTTTGAGTTGGAGGTTCTTGTGAATTAGGGTTGGGGAGAGGAATCAGAGAGCGGTTTGGATGGCTGTGAAGCTGTCCGGGAGTGTCACCTCTCTCTTTCATTCGTTCCGGTCGGGTTGTTCGAATGTGGCCAATGAGCCGGTTCAGGAGAAGGCGCAATCCAGAGGAGTCTGGTCTCGACTGAAATCGGTGAAAAGGCTTTGCGTGGCGGTGAGCCTGGCGAGAGACCGGCAGCATTTCTTTGGTAGGATCGCCGGGTTAGCTGCGGGGACCCTGAAAAGCCGCAAGGGCCAAGTGTACTGTGCATTGTCTTCATTCGAGGTTGGAGCCTCACTTTCGATTGCTGTCTTCAATTTTGCAGTTTTTTCTAGCTTCTAGAGCTGTAGTCTCTCATAATTCATGTGATCCTCTTATCGTACTACATAGCTCATGGCTACAAGAGTGGCTCTTTGCATAGCAAAACAATAGAAAGACAAGATGTTACATGTTTATTGTCGGRGCTCTATTCAARCTTCTAGAGTTTATTCCAATTTGGYCTGAGTCGATCAGTCACTSAATCCATGTGATTTGTTCTCGTGTTTTTTGGCTCGATTCATGGTTACAATAGTTTGAGAGTTCTCGTAGTACTTGAGACGGGTTTGTGAAGGTGACTAGGAGATGAGAAGTGTGAACGAATCCAATGTTGACAAATTTCGGTTGTTTTCTGTCCATGCATATATAAATTATTTGCAGCTTGATGATGTGGATTTACGGCGGGAGACAGGTGAGGCATGGAGTACCGGCAGTAGTAAGCAAGTACCCAAGTCGGTGCATCACAGAACCACTTGCAACTTCCAGAAATCTAATGGAACTTCCTTGAGGGTGCCCACCCCCGCCCAGACTTTTGCCTCAGCTAGGTACCGYCAGCATAGTCGAAGCAGTGGTTTTTCTAAGTGGAAGTTTTTTGGGCCACTATGGAGCTCTTTACTGCCGAAATCAACTTATCATATGCAGAAGCTCAGAACTATACGTTTTTGAGTTGGCATAGTGTTCATCTAATGAGTGCCCTAATTTWTCGACACCATWYTTYAAACCTTTAWCTTTTCTATGTRATAAGTTCAGTGRTATCCGCTAAGTAYATTTGGGACATGGTAGTGCAGTATACTGACTTGAGGAAGTACTGATTGACGTAATTAGGTCTTTTCTAATTGTATCGGAAAATTGAAGTTGTCTAGGAAATTCTTCCTTGTTGCAGAGAGATCTYCTTGAAACTTTGCTGTTAAAGTRTTTGAACCAGACGTTCGTAGGTGGAGATCATTCTGAAGGKTCTTGGGATGGTGCTTTGTAGGCCTAGGAAACCAGGAGAGCAAGATGAGTGTATTTCGCGTCAAACGCAGGCCAGGTGTATGCCGCAACCCCGTGATACTCCTCCGAAAAGAGGTATGTCACTAGATTGTACTACTTTTCTGAAGTGACTCGAAAGTCTTGGCTCTTGCCCTYTATGRAAATRATGTGTTTGAACAGACGTGAACAATGTCATCTGAGAAGAGGAGGTGTTTTTTTCCTTCTTCGTTATTTGGATTGCAGATACAGGGATTGCAAGTGAAAAGGAATGGGGAATTAACTTGAGCAAAGAGATTAAGAGCGAATCTGGGGTCAATGAAGATGGAAGCAGCTGGTACAGTGAGTGTGGTGAGGATTTGGGTGAAAATGGCTACAGATGTCGCTGGACTGTCATGGGGGGCCGTACCGGAGATGGTTCCTCAGAGTGGAAAGAAGCTGTATGTGCTTTCCGACAATCACTCCTACTTCTCTGACTAATAATCTTATTGATCCCTTTTCTGTTTGTAGTTTGTGAATGAGTTTTTACTTTATATAAGAAGTATTGATTTTGGAATTAAGTGATWATCTAACKATATKTAAACTATTAGCTGCCTGACAAGCAGGAGTTGTTGAAATTGATCATTGATCTAATTGAGATATAAATGGATCTTTTTGTCCGATTCRTCAGYTTTCATAATWCTAYCATCGTGTGGGGTTAACTGAAGTGTATTTTGATTTCCGTAACGTTGCAGTGGTGGGAGAAAAGCGAYTGGACAGGGTACAAGGAACTCGGTAAATATGGCTACATTTTCTTGAGTCCGTATTCCAGTGCGGAATTCCCTCGTAACAGTTGTCTACATTTTAAAGTCKATGCTGTCCATTTTAGAAATAGTTATCGTAAGTGTGATCAACCCGTAATTGTTCATGCTAATGGTGGAAAATAGTATCTTTTATGACATATTTCTGTTGTTAAAATAATATAGGGTGTGATTTCTTTTTTCTATTGGTAAGGTTTCAAAATGGTTTACTTCAACTCCTGTATATATGGAAGCGAACACTTTTGTCCATTTGGGCATTTAGTAGTTCAACTGCACAATTAATTGCAGTTGAATATTCCACCTGAAATTATGTTCATGTGGGAAGTTGGAAGATAGGAGATTCTGAGTCGGCAYCGTAGTTCTAAATCCTTGTTAAGAATCGTTTGTAGTGTAGTGTCCTCATCTTTGTGTTTGGAGCATGTGCGTATAGACACTGAGGAACAAAAGTTGGGGACTTCTGACAACAGGTGCCGAAAAGTCAGGTAAGAACGCTCAAGGCGACACCTGGTGGGAGACATGGCAGGAGGTCTTAAAGGTTGATGAGTTGAGGTAATTCCCAYAATCCAATCAAGGTTTCATTATCTCCTACTTTCTGTGGAAATTGCAGAGCATTTGCGTGTCCATCTTTAGTGTGCTCATTTTTTAGGCTCTACACATATATCCCGTCCGTCCCTTCCCCTCCCCCGSCCTGTCCTCCCGCTCAGCAATCATTCTCTTGATGATTGTAACTTAAAAAACTCTTCTTATCCGTCTGACGACTCCTTTTGTGTTACAGCAACTTGGCCAGGATTGAGAAAAGCGCCCAAAAGCAAGCAAAATCTGGGTCCGGRTCGGCTGGATGGTTTGAGAAGTGGTAAGATCCTGATCCAATCCTTTTCTGCTGGTTGTTTCTGTTAGACCCAAACTCTCCGCACGAAGGTGCTTGTGGTTCATTCCATTTTTACTTCTGCCGTTCTAATTGTTATGTCCTTGTCAGGTGGGAAAAATACAACGCCAAGGGTTGGTCAGAGAAAGGAGCGCATAAGTATGGACGCTTAAACGACCAAGGGTGGTGGGAGAAATGGGAGGAGCAGTACGATGGCAGAGGTGCTGTTTTGAAATGGTATGTTAAAATACTACACTCCTTAGGCAGGTTATGGAATTAGTTAGCAAATAWTGAATCTCCATTGAGTCCCATATTAAGTCTACAATTAGGGGTGCARCTGCTCAAGAGAACTCAATTACATACGATTAGTGTTTCATGTCAATTACAGCGATTTTAATCATTCTATATTATAATGCAGGACGGATAAGTGGGCAGAGAGTGACACTGGTACAAAGTGGGGTGATAAATGGGAAGAGAAATTTGATCACGGTGTGGGAACAAGACAAGGCGAGACCTGGCATAACGACGACAAAGGTACTGGTAAAATATTTTCTATTGAAATTCAGGCCTTACGTTTTTACCAAACCCTGGAACTGGGAAAGCTTTYCCATGACCATGCAAWCCTGCCCATGCKAAAATCAAAAGTCCGCTTTTAATCATTTGACATTCAACTATTTGAAGCTGACATGGCTTTGCTGGAATTTCAGGCTGGTCGAGAACATGGGGAGAAGAGCATTTTGGAAATGGGTAAATTACGGTTATTTCCTGGAAATCGATGAACATTCGAGGTTTTTAATATTGGTATCGACTGATTGTGTAACAGGAAAGTGCACAAATACGGAAGAAGTACAAGTGGCGAGAATTGGGATAACGTTGTTGAGGAGGGCACATACTAYCAGTAAGTTTAGTGTCATTATTAATTTTCACTGTTTGCACCTTTCCTCTGAAAGACCCAAGTGGCTCACATCAAATGCATTAATTACATGTGAGTGTCGGAGGAATTATTTTTGTAATTCTGCCTGGAACTAATTTCAAATAACTGCTCTATCAGGGCTGAGCCGCACTATGGATGGGCTGATGCAATAGGCAACTCAGTTCAGCTTCTGAGTATAGAGCCTCTYGAACGGCCTCCCGGCACCTTCCCCAGTGTTGAACCCACCCCTAGAGACCAACAACAAATGCGAGAGCCAGTGATGAAGGAAGAAGACCCGGGAAGCATGGAAGAGCAGGCTCCAGAACCACCAGGGCCAGAGCTAGGCATGGACGAGGATCAACCCAGGCAGGATTAATTTGTACCTTTGCCCATGCTGTTGTATTGTTACTGGATTGAATGTTACTGGATTGAAAGGTAGAGAGCAGCAGGATTTGATTAGACCATTGATTTTGCACATCATCTCGACTGTGGCTTTTTGGTTGAAGAGGTCTGTATTTGTAAAAGAGAACCATTGTGTTTTTGAAGCCCGTACAAGGAAAAACCGTGGTGGTCTCTCTGAGTGCTGGATGGGCTTTTTATGGCAGGTGTCAAGAGGATTCTTATCATTGTTGTAAATCTTCATTTGATTGTTATTGTGAAAATTTATTTGATCTCATTTCTGTTGTGAATCAAGTGGTGCTACGGAAAGATGACTAGAAATCGTTAGTCTGCTTGTAGATGTTGGCAGATCACCACAAGCAGGCTGTTTTCTGCAGTTGGCAATTGATCGGTTTCATGGAGAATAAGGTAGGCGAACTCAGTACCAACCATTGACCTAATACCACCCAAATGTAGGGTTGTCATTGATTTTAAAGTGAGCATCTGCGTTAGTGATACATGTCTTAACTTTGATTAGGCATGTACTTATGTTATAAATTCTCATCCTAGAATCAATAAGAGTCCTACATTTGGGTGGTATTAGGTCAATGGTTGGTATTGGGTTTGCCTACCTTAGTGTTGCATCAATGGCCTTCATGGTGTTTGTTGGCTTCATGGTGTTTGTTGGCTCTGGACTGAAGGGTGGGACGCTTCGCATTGACAGTGATTGAGGAAGTTCGAGCTGTTTTTGTCTCGTACTTGAAAAGGGAGTTAGCCATTGATCGGTCCAGAGTCCATCTTACGTGGAAACATGTAAAACCGTCAAAGTAAGCAAATTCAGCACAATTTGTGGCATCTTCTTCTAGAAAAAATTTACTTGTAGTATTTGCAATTGAAAATCTTGAATTTTCAAAAAAAAAATTAGAATTTTCAGATTTGATAGGTAATTTCTATGAATTTCCAGAGTAGAAGCAGCTTCTACTTACGAAATTCATAGAAATTACCTATCATATCCAAAGTAGAAGTAGGGAATCCCAAGGCCATTGAAATTGTCATATAGTTGGATCTAAAACCAAAATCTCACAAAATCAACATGAAACTAGTAGCCAAATAATTGTAGTTAACCCTTAAAGGACGGACCTATCACCGCTGGCAAAATTGGGGTGCAATATGTAGTGCTTGACTGAGGGAAAAAATACTATTCATGCACATGTTTAGCTTTGGATAAATTGTTCAAACCAATACCTAATGCTTCCCATTCAAAAATTGCGAGAAGGACTCCATGGCACGAAACACTTTCATGTGAAAATCTTTACTATCTTCATAGAATTAGGGTTACCTAAAAATATGGAAGCAATTAAAGACACTAAATTTGACTTCCCATGATGCTTGACATATATATGGTCACTTTCAAAAAAAGAATGGATGAAAACTAGTGAGTGTCCACTCACTAGATGAGATTTTCGTCATCCAAAGGACAATAAACGTCTTCCGCGTCATTCAAGGGTTAAGTGAGGGTAGGGGATAGTTTAATGACACCTTTTAGGGATACTTTAATAGAAGTCTAATAAGGGACATTTCAAGAAAAATCTAATGTCAATGCATGAATGGGTACAAGGGCACTTTTAGTTGTTTCTACCATAAAATGGGTTCTATTAGTGTAAATACTAATTGTTTTGGTTTATTACAATTTTTTGTTCTCAAGGCAAGCCATCACAAAGCAATTACAAACAAAGTTGCTCAAATTTTATAAACTAAGAAAACAGTATTTGGATTAGAGCATCTCCTTACCTACTTCTAGAACATTGATTTTTCTATTGGATTTTTGAGATGTTTGCAACAATTGGGTGAAATCCAATGCTTAATGGATTTGTAGTTGCACGTGTAAAGGCTTAGGGCCTATAGATTGGTCTTCTACCTTGGCAAGATTTTAGTTTGTACATGAGACCTTCATAGTCCCTTATCGTCATTGGATTTTGTGTTCTAGGAAGTCAAGGGAGACATGGTGACACCAATGCCAACGTAGAAGCCGTAGTCACATTTGTAGGTATGGTTTTCAAAGACTCCACACCTACCTGCAAACTAAAACTCCTCATAACTTTCATTTCATTAATCAAAATGGAGTGAGTCAAAGCTTCCCACATATGAAAATAAAAAAAACAAATTTCAAAATTTCGTTTATGAAAAAAGAGTTCTTTTAATAAGCTTTTTGAGTTGCTTGGATTGCCCGTTGTCAAATGAGCATTATATATCATGCAATAAGTTTTTAACCATGTAGTCAGAAGTTATGAAATTGTTGTGCCTTAAAGCTACTCCTTGGATACATGTGGAAAAATTTCAAAGTAAGTAAATAAAAATTCTATTTAGTGAATTGCCCCAAATCGCTATGTTGCCAGATAACATAGCTTGGTTCTTTAGGGTTTAACATATCATTTCTAGCTTCAAAGGCAGAAGGTCAAATGTTTCAAGTATCATTGTTTATTTATTGATGTTGAAATGTGATAAAAATGAAAGCTAATTGTACACCACTCTCTCAATGTGCACAATTATATGCTTTGCATACTTCATTTTGTGACAATATCATTGGACAAACAAAGTAGAACAACCCATTGCGGTCAGAGGATCCCATAATGGACACCTAATTTAATGCCCCAATTATGGATTTTTTCAAATCCACCATAGATTTTTTTAGCAAATGAGATTTGGGCCACAATCAATGTTTTTACCATTCAATAATGGAGTGATTAGTGACCTCATTAGGAACTTCTAACTTTTAAGTGTAATTTCATTGTAGGAAGTGACTTTTTCAAGTCTTCTACGTTAAAAATTATTGTAACTATTATAGGTGTGTAAGATGAGCATTATGGATACAAGTTTTGTTGGTTCTATGATAGTTTGGAGATTCTTTTGGGCCACGATGGGTTGAACACTTCAAAAATTCATAACAAATTTGTACTTCGTCGAAAAATTGAATTTTCAATTGCTCTTGTTGTTTCTCATACTTTTCTTTATGTAGGGAAAAATTTAAAAATTCCAACAATGGCACAAGGGCAAATTTAACAAATGATGCACTCTTACCACACACGAAAGCATGGGAGTAAAGCCAGCAAACCAAGCATCTCGATGGCCATCAGAAGTTCCTGTCTTCCCTGCACATGGGCGTCCAAGTCGTGCACCTCGTCCAGTACCTCGGTCCACCACTGCCTGTAATTTCGTTTGGCAGAATACTCTCGTTAAACAAGCATAGATAGCACAAAATTTCAAAGTTGTGATCGTTTTTTGGAGGTCAGAAATTCTAGCATTAAAACAGATTCACCGACTGAATTATATAATTTCGGAATGTATACTAAATTATTAAATTATAACAGGATCTTGTAAGCAACGTGCCACCAACTCAGAAGTGAGGTAATACTTATTACGTGATCCAAGTAAACAGAAACTAGAAGTCAGGAAACTGACTTGCAACAGCGACCGAAGCTCTGATACAGCACTCTCATCCACAACTGTCTTACAATGCTCAGTAGAAATCGGCTGCTGCAAGACACCCCCCAAGAAGAAAGTTGATTATGGCATATTCTTGTCACAGAGAACGTAAAAATGAATGAAACTCTTAGCAGGAGGCTAGGATGCTACCTTCTCCTCTATGACTCGTCCTTCATGGTTCTCCACCCGTGAAATTAAAAAAGGYTTGTGGAGCACACCCCCTGATGCTATTGTTGAATAAGCAATAGTCAACTGCAATGGAGTCATCTGCACAGAGTCGAATGGCAGATGTTCGTCACGAATTTCTTCTCCATAGGCATCTCGATGATCGCCAATCACTGCGCCGGAGAGAAATTGGAAAATCGAGACACCCCACGATGGAGTAACAAATGTACGAAGGTATTAAGGGAGTGGCTTAAATAATCTTCTCATATACACATGCAAGTCTCAATCTTAATCTTGATCATCACCCTCGTCAAGAAGCGAGGCGGTGGCAAATACCTCGCAACCTCCAAGAGACAAAGAAAGCTCATGCGGAAGGTAAGAATCAATGCCCAAAGCCTTTCCCATGCTACAAACCTGCAAGATTTATCAACCAAAAATATTATGACCCAAGTGACCGAATATCACCTCTTCAATAATTCGCAATYAGAAACACAGAATAGAGTTAACAGATCACGAGAGGTCTGAGCTTTCAGTTTGCGCGAGACCTTGTCCACCCCAATTTCTGCACAGAGTTTTACAGTTGGCACGTTCAAAGACTTCAACAAAGCTTCCTCAACCGTCACCTATTTATCAAGAAACGAAGTTCAAAATGGTGAGATGTTATTGCTGCCACACAAACAAGTCCTTCAACACATATAGTGGCGGAAAAAAGCATGAGATGTTCAACATACTCATTCCAAATCATTGACAGCACATTTAAGTACGAGGTACTGAATAGCAATTGCAAATTCAAAATCCCACCTTTCCTCTGAATTTTTTATCATAATTTTCCGGAGAAAAATCACCAACTGTGTAGGGTTCATCCACAATGACATGGTTTCGTTCACTGGATCCAAATAATAACAAGAAGCAGTCAAGTATGATAGAAAAAGCTATTACACCAGAGATTAAAATGGACACAGCCTAAACTCCAAGTAAATATGAAAGAATACACTCCAAAGGCCCTAACTAGTACGCTATTATTCCTTGATTATATGGACAAATGGAAAGCCTTACATTCCCTCAGCTAGGGCTGTCAAGTAGACAATCGGCTTGAATGTGGAACCTGGAGGACGGAAGGCCTACAACAAACAAAAAATTTGCCTTCAGTCCCGGTAATYACAAACAATTGCAACGACACGGTAAACACTGACCAAGTACCAGCATTAAAGACCACAGTGGGAGGATACAAATATCAATGACATCGGCGTAATATAAATCAAAAGAAAACTCTCAAAAGGTCTGATTCTTTACATTCTTCTCCATCTTTCGATTAACCCTGCACTCTAACCTTCAATATCGGCACAGTTGCCTGCCCATGACAACTCTCCAATCACGCGCATCGAGAACACATATATTCACAAGATACTATTTCATTAATACGACTTAATGTGATATAAATAGGGGAGCAGTAGTCGTAATAGTAAACATCCAGGAGAAGAACAGAAAGAACAGATGCTTGCAGAGAAACGCAATGCACCTGAGTAGCACGATTGAAGTTACTTTCATAATAATCTCTGCCTCCAACCAAAACTCGAACTGCTCCATTCATAGGATCGATTGCTACCATCGCACCCTCTACTCTGCAACATCAACAACAATCACTAAACGCCTAGTATGACTTCGTAATGTTACAGGCCAGCAACCAGAGGTTACCTAAAAGTTAGAATTAAAAAGGAACATACATACARCAGCTCTCCAGCTTGTAAGAGGTCATGCAAATAAGGGATAGTTCATAGAAGTAAAGTGACCAAGGAAAGTTACAGTACCTAGCAAGCGCTGCCTGTTTTGCTTCTTCTTGACGTTCTAATAATGATTCAAGTAGTCCCTTCTCCCTGCAATGCCAAAGAAAAAGCACCCAACTCTTGATAAATAAMTCTTAAAATCCAACCCTCAGGAGTCTATACACGTAGCTAACAAGGTTAAGATGAGTATCATGTCACTTCATAGTATACAGTGCAAAAGTACTTACGTTGCATCAAATCTCTTTTGAACAGCTTCACTTGCTTTGAGAGCGGCTGCAGAAGCCGCAAGTTCTTCAAGCTTCGCCCTGCAAGAAAAGTGAAAAGCTCTATCATAATCTACGCGGGAGATGGATACCGCAACACACGCCTGAATAATGACATGACAAAACTGATATTAATTCAAAGCTAGGCATGACATTTCAAGAACTATTTTAATCATGTGAAATCTTGACTGCATTCCAAGATGTCGATACAATCATCAGTCAACTCATGACCATCAAAGGCAAGCAGAGACTGCAGGATTTATAAAAGTATTAATAAGGACTCAAAGAACTATAATCATGACCCACAAACTGCTCCATAATCGTACAATACTTAATAAGCAATAAGCAGCTTGATTGACCCAGAAAACAGAGAATTTGAGATGAAAGAGCACCCGCCACCAAGGGTTACCTGTCTTCTTCAGTCGTCTGATTACCCTTTCCAGCTTCTCTCACAATATACTTTCGCGCTTGCTCACGAGCCCTACACCCAATTAAAGAAATAGTATAATTCAACTGAACACGGAAATCCCCAGTCAGTAAACTACAAAACTAAGTGCTCACCTCGAGGAGCTAGGCAGTCGACGATTTATAATCTATGCAGCATTTGGTGATTGGATTAGTTTTGAATCTTTCGTAGATTTTGCGTCAAGTATTGCTGTGAATAATCAACTAAATAATCTAGACCCGGTTTTGGTTGAAATTGGTATTGCGTATGCTGTGTGGCTGAAGGTCTGCTACAATTTTCTATTGCAATAATTTTCTGTGGTATCGGTCCTAGATGTTGGTATGCAATAAATCAGAAAACAGTATTGTGTGTACAATCAAATTAATCTAGACCAGGTTTTGGTTGAGATCGCTACTTTACAAGTTCAAGTATTAGAAATTGGGGCATRGAGAGAGATACTTTTTCTTTTATAAGGTTATRTTTTCAGGTAATKTGTTGATTAGGTTATTTATWGTATGTAACCTAATCAAATCYAAGGTTTAGAGGAACTGAAATGGMCTTCCTGTTACTTATTTTTGCGTCTTTGCAGAAGAGTAGTACTGATCAAAGCTGAAGAAAATGAAGGTGGAGAGGGGTCAAGTTGCTCTGATCACAGGAGCTGGAGGTGGAATAGGTTCGTCTTTGTCTCTCTTTTACTCATCAATCAATCAATCAATCTATTTTTTTTATTTTTTTTTTCCATCAATTGCAGGTTTTTCATCGTAGTGGGTTGTGATTGTCCAACTTYGGCGTTATTCCAACCTTTGATGGTTATGGACTAGATAAGTTGGCATTCTTGGGATCTCATTTTAGGGTTGGATCAGAGAGTTCACAAATACCTGAAATCTCCTTTAATTCCAACTCTCAACTAAAGGAGAGGGTTATATGGTTTGCTGTGGTTAAGGAGTATGCAAAACAACCCTTATGACTTATAGATTTTAAGGCCTTTAGCGAAGAGGGTGTTTTGAAACTCTTTTTTTGTGGTAGATAGAATTGATCTTTTACCCTTAAAAGTCATAGTAACTGAAATACATTGACAAGGGCTAAAGGTTAACCCTTAGAGGGCAGAGGCTTTCAAAGTATACTGAAATCTCAGCCCGAGGGGCTTGGTGTAACTTGAAAGGTTGAAGGACATTGGAACCCTGAGGAGGCTTTGATCAAAAATAGTTTTATTGTTCATAATTCATAATATAAAAAACTGATGGTCATTATATGTAGTCATTTACAAGAACTTGAACTTCGTGAATAATCGGTCTTCTTCTGTTGTTTTCTTGTGTGATTATACAGGACGAGCTTTAGCCTTGGCTCTAGCGAAACGAGGAGTGCAAGTATCAGTGCTGGACTTGGCATCCGAACAAGGCGAGGAGACAGTGCGTGTGGTTACAGAGGAGCATGCCCGAGTGGGTTACAAGMCCACGTCTCCCTCTGCAATTTTCATAAAATGCGATGTTAGCAACACTGGTATGATTGTCTCCCTTGGAAGCAATGAAWGAGAAAAGAAATCCAATCAAGTAATCACCTTGGTCAAACTAATTGATAAATTTTACTTCAGTGAAGTCAGCGCTCCCACTAATCGTCACTAATTCCAAAGTATTATTAGAGTTAGTATTGTTAAGCATTACTTTGCATTGGATCTTGTTTGCAATTGAAAGAGGATTTGAACACACTTTAGCGAGCACTATTTGGACACCATATGAATAAATTACGGATTTTCAAAGTACTGTCTCTAGGTGTACCAAAAAMTGATACGGAGTACTAGGCTCTCATAGGCTCTAACAGACTCTCATGTTTTTGATTTGGCTCATCTTATGTACTTAATATCTTTGTGTCACTTTTTTGGTCCAAATGTAGGGTGACTGATTTTGGGCAGAGTTGATTATGGGTGTGCATACCTTAGTGGTTTTCAGACCTTGTTGAATGCAATGCATTGCACTGTGAATGTGAATGTCCAAGTTGCAATATGGGAGTGGACACTAAAGTTTTCAACGTTAAACTTGTTTCGCATCCCTCCACGTGGCGGGCGGTCATTGCATTGTATCAATGAAGAACATTAAGGATTGGGTAACCTTCAAGAGATAGGAGGCTTGAGAAGGTTAAAGGACATAATTAATGCTGAGTTTTACACAGTTTTGCTCAGTTTTCTATCATGATTTGAGAGCTCACATTGAACGCAACACTATGTTTTTGAAATGCTAGATTATGTAATTGGTTGCAAAGTTGCGAGTTCAATCTCATTCTTTTTTCAAATACCAATTCCTGAAGGTGTTTTGGGTTTTTAGGGTTTAGGGGTTTGCTCACTTGGGAATTTGCCAATTCTGGTGTGTGACTTCAGCGGAGCTCACTGCGGCGTTTGCCCAGCATCAAAGTGTATTCGGACGGCTGGACATATGTATCAACAACGCCGGCGTGTCGGAGAAGGGTCCATTTTATGAAGAGGGGATGAATTGGGCGAAAGTGATGGACATCAATTTGACAGCTGTCATTGATGGCACAAGACTAGCGGTAGACGATCCTCTTTTTTTTCTTTTTTTTTATGTTCTTAAATTACTTGGCCTTTTATCTGTATTTTCATATGCTTGTTCAGTGTTATGGCTGAACCAATTAATTGTTGATGCCTTTCAATCACAGGTCCAAGCAATGAAAGGCCGAGGAGGCCAAATTCTGAATATTGCTTCTGCAGCAGGCTTGTATCCAATGCAGTTTGGGCCTCTATACTCAGCCTCCAAAGGTTTTACACCGATCTTGTATAATTATTTCCAATTTCGAGTTGTTGGTTGTTTCTCCCCTTTGATTTGTATCACAGCCTTTTAATTTCTTGTGGGTTTAATCTTTTAGTTGAATTCACAGTTAGTTTGTGCATGATACAGGTGGCGTTGTGATGTTCACAAGGGCGCTGCTGGGTTTGAAGACGATGGGAATTCGTGCCAACGTACTTTGTCCTGAGGTTTTGACCATATTCCTTGGTTTTTTAAATAGCGTTTATAATAGTAAGATGATATAATATTCTTGAAAAATGATCTTATTACCTTGGAACCATCTCCTAATTCAAGGAATCAGGGTTATTCACAAATCCACTGGCATCTTCCTTCTTGGACTCACATCCTTTTTCATCTTAAGTTCAAGGTTTTGAGCCATTACAGACAATGCTCCCAAAATCATAGAAGCAATGCTGTGAAAAACGAATCATTGTTGCCAAGTGGGATCATAGAAACTTTAAATAAAAACACGTACCATTATTGGTAAGAAAAGATATTTTAGGTGCAATAGGAAAGAATTTTGTAATTAGGGTAGGTGAACCCTTGTACAAACAAATACATCAGGTGCCGACATATGAAAAGGACAAATCAAGAATATTATGGCTAATTTTACATTTGGGCGCTTTTATTGGAGACTCATCTTTGCACTTTCTCCTGGACTGAGGTGGGAACGTCTTGGGTGAGCAGTTTGTGCAGACACCATTCTTGGCAAACCTCCAACCGCGTGAGATGTTGTTTATAAACCGCTTGGGTTTCGTAACCTTTGATCGGCTATTAGAAGGTAAACAAACTTTTTTCTCTAGTACCTGTTTGTCTCAACTGGGTTTGCTAAAGAATTTGATAATTGTTTGCCATGTTTAATACCTTTGTTTTCATCATTTTTAGAATTTTCTGAATGAGGCGTTGTTGTGTTGCACTTCATGGACAGCTGCATTCTTGGTGCTTGACGATGAGCGCCAGGTGTACGTCCTTCGGGAATTTTATGTGTCTGATAACGAATTGTTTGAATTTTGTCGAGACTTTCATGGAATTCTCTTTGTTTTTCCATGCCTTGGTTGCATGAGAATCGACCGCAAGAAGAAACTCCATAAGCCATAAACCCTTAAACATCACCACTATATATTTGATCCTGATGATCATGTGGGTTGAAATTCTGGGTTTGCAGACYGGCTTCTTCCTTCTCCACTACACCAAGATGTATCAGGAACATATTGGGAAGCTTTATAATTTATACAGTTCAGGAAAACTGAAGGTAACGTACCCTTGAAAATTTGTAGCTTTACATTGGGAACACATTGCGAAGACTTTGATGTACTTGCGTTTACAGAATCTTGTGGTACCCTACTTACAGGGTTCAGCTCCTTAATTAATTGCGGTTTTACTGTTATATGATGATGGTTGGTGATTAAGAGAATGTGTCTCCATCTCTCAGTTTATAAGTTTCCTTTTCCATTACTAAGTCTATTCACCGGTCATCTTCTTTTCTCAACACCCACCAACTAAGCAAAATATGAAACACTAATCAAACAAACGTTGTTAAATCAATTTTCCTCAATTTCCTCAATTWTCATGCGTTGTTTCCATGACTTGCTTTATCTGCTGAAAAGCAATGGGAATTTTAGTTCAATGTTTTTCGCTCTTCATGAACTGTGAATTTCCTGATTTGGTAACTTTTCCAGAATTTTAAAACTTAAAAATATGACAAAGCCGAATTCCAAAATTGAATCTCTTTTTGACCCAAAAATGTTTGAAACTGATCGAGGGGTTCGGTATTTTCAGATTTTGATAGACCCGAAGAAGTTTGTGGGAGTTCATTCGGTGGTGGATGCTGTTGAGCATCTTCACTCCGGGAACAGCCTTGGCAAGGTTTGTGCCTCGACTCTCTCTCTCTGTCTTCAAACTGTAAGGTAGAAGCACCTAAAAGCGACACCTGTTTCAAAATTTGCAGATCTTGAGGGTAGTTGCAGAGTAAAATGATGTGTGCTTGTTAGGAAATGGAAGAGGAAATCAACAAAATTGGTTTCGTCTTTTTCTGAGCTTGTATGAATATAATACAAATTTTTGAAAACAACTATGTAGATGCACCTAGTGTGGACACTAGACTAACACCAAAGTGGGCACGGAAACACCCAAAAGTGACACACTCTAAGCTTGGATCACAAGCAGGTGATTGGCCACTTCTTGAAAGTGTGACAATTTCTTGGAACCCCACCTGTCTACTTAGGGTCTACTTGCACTTGGATTTTGGTTGTTTTTTGGGTGTCAGAAAACGACAAGTGTTACATTTGGGTGTTGCTACCTTACTTCTCTTGCTTGTCTTTGCCCTTTTGATTCTTCTCCAAGTTTTTTACCTTGACTCTCTGCCATGGGTGTCTCCAGGTTGTCGTCCAGCTCGCAACGGACGCGTCATTGTCGCAACCTGCTTCACGTCTCTAAAGTTGGGGTGATTAAAGGTTGCTAATCTAGTAAAGTTTCTAATTATAGTAACACCCATAGAGGGTACTTTGAAAATTTGTAATTTATATAGAGTGTCCAAATAAAGTGCATGCTAAAGTGCATGGAATCCTCGTTCAATTGCCAATAAGATCTATGAAAATAATTTGCATTTAATAATATTAATTGTCTCTTGTGCCACCCTTGCCCACCCACCCACCTCGGTCAAATAACAAGAGCAATTGATTAAACTAAGGGATAAATGGACCCCCCTCCCTTGTCATTGCTCACGTCTAGAGAAAAGTAAAGAGGGACTATCAACCTAATTGTCAATCTGGTCATCGATTTGAGTACAAAAAGACAAATATGTATGAAAGTATAGATATTGAATACAAAAATACATTCGAAAACCATTAGTTCATACCATTTGCTAACAAGATTCATTCTAGAAAATACAAAGAAAGGTGAGGTGGAAAATTAATCAGTTTTCGAGGGTGGCATTACAAAGTTTAGAACTTGCAGTTTGTCAACAATTATCATGTGGTTATTGTTGTTTCATGAATTTGCACGTTAATATACAATTTATCGCATCATTATGATGCATTATTTTACAATTCGTTGCATCGTTACGGTGCATTACTTTTAATTGCAAGTTGTATATTACATATGCATATGTGTATATTTGTATGGATGGCTCATATGCAAATCCAAAGGGAGAGGCAATTAAATTAGAATTATAAGGAACCACATGAGTGAGTCTTTTGAATAACTATGCTTTGTTATAATTGGTGACAATTATATGTGTGCATACATTAGAACAAACCCAATCCAATTGGAAACCACCATGCCAACACAACAATGACAGGCTACTTCAAAAAACATGTACCAAAGCATTTGGTATTGGTCAGTCTCTTTATTTCCATGTTTGCCATTCTCTTTAGTTCTTGAATCCAACAAGTTGGTCAAATATGAAGAGCTTGCAACTTGGTTTACAATAAGAAGATTCTTAATTGTCATGCCTTTCAAACATTGTTATGTCTGTGAATAAAGTAGACTTTCTTTCTTTTGTATGAAAAGTCTTTTTATAGTGTAGAATCTTTTTCTTTTCTTTTTATAATGCACAAAAGTCCATTTTGGGTTTGGATTATTGGCTTTGCATTGCCTTTCAATTTCTTTTCAAGTCATTAGAATGGAATGAGGTTCAATTCACTTCCCTCCACTTCAAAATTTTGGTACTATTCCTATTTCCACTCATAGATTRGGGATGCCCTTAGTGTCAATGTCTCTTCTTCATTAGARAGATTTGTTTCACATACATGATTTCAATTTCTCATTGCTTCTTCACTAGTTTAGAATTTTCTAAGAATACTTATAATTCCTTCCCTTCTAAGTAAAATGCTCGGTAAAATGGCATTGAATGCAATCATTTGAGTAACTTATTCCAATCAATTGGATAACTCACTATAGTCACTTACTCCCTTTGTCTTGAAATAAATCCAAAGTTTTCAAATATACTTGTCTCAAATTAAATTCGATATTGGCTCTCCACAACTTGATGGACAACAACTAAAGCTAGTTCGAACGCTCTAAAGCAAAAAAAATCTACAAATGTCACATTCCAAAGACTATAGAGCAATTTGATCCTTGCAAAGGGAATCAAAATGCACCCTCTAACCAACCAAAGGCAAAGAATTCAACCAAAATTATATAGAAACGACTACTTACAAATCTCTTGTTGAGATTTTCTTAGGGTTGAATTACAAGACATTGTCGGAATTGTATATACAGGACACCAATCAACGTCATTACATCAACAGGGTGATTGCAAGAAACTTTTCACGTTTTTGGCTCAAAAACGCAATTTTTGGCCACATGACTGGCAATACTTTGTTAAACTACCAAAAGTATGCATCAATAGCGCACCTGCAAATTTGAACCGTCGATTCAAGGTGCTTGTAGGTCAGAATCGTTAATTTACTACTTTCCAGCACTATGTAGTACTATAGATTGTTGTAGAGTACTGCAAAAGCCACATAGAACAAAAAATAGCAGAAAAAGGGTCTATTGGCATTTTCATTTTTCAAAATTAAAAAAAAAGATTGAAAAAAGACATAAAAAAAGACATTTTGCTAGACAAGATTGCGCTCACATTGCACCAAAGGTTTCATATAGGAAATTTTTCCCTCTTCGTAGCCTTTGCGCAAAGGAAGGTCACTTTGACCCATGCGCACAATAGGCATGTTGTTATTTTCATAAATACTCATCGTCAATCTTTGCAATGCTAGTAGACCTCTAGCATGTCCGCTTTGTAGCTTCAAATTTGCATTTTTGGGTCAGAAATAGGACTAAAAATCCTCAAAATGGCCAAGGTAGACATCCAATAGGGGGCAGGTTATAAATAGTATTTAAACTAATTTAAAAAAATTTGAAAAAATCTCGCAATGTTTGCAACTACCTCGTGTACCTTTTTTTAAGTTTCATACCAAACAAAAAAGCAATGCAAAAGTTATGAGCAGAAACCACCCGTCCAAGGATAAGGGGACAAAAAATAGGACAAGTATTTCTTGCAATCACCCAACATTGCTTGAAGAATGATCAAAATCAATACCACTAGAGCAATTCCTAAATGGGGAAAAATTTGTCACTTTTGCCACTTGTTTGCAACATGTATCGCTTCACTTTTGACTTCCATTCTTTCACATCTAATGTGGTTTAATAGAAGCAACAATATCTCCACAATCCGTTCAAAATAGGAAAATTTATGCATAAATTTGGCTATTTTTAGGAAATCCCGTATTTAATTTGAGACAGAGAAAGTAGGTTATTATGCTACAAAAAAACTTGAATAATTTGATTATAAAAATCATGAGGCCAAAATTGTATATCTAAACCTTTTGAGAAGATAATGTTGGACAATTAATAATTAAAAAACATGTTCAAATCCAAAACACAAACCAATCTCTAACTAACCCATTCCAATTCTGCATTAACATACCCACATATTACTATGTATACTATATGTACATGATGGCGGAAATTCAAATTGGTTTGTTATAGTTTTGTTTACTTTAAGCGGTCAATTTGTAGTAGTGTTACTTTAATTTGTGTCGCCATCTTTCTATAAGGTCTACTTAGGGAGAATCAAAAGTCAGTTATAGATTAGGCAAATTGTTTTTCCAAATAGCTAATTATAATGAATTTTTTTGGCAAACTATTGTTGTATATTTCAAATAAATTATTAATTCAAATACAAATGCAARAAATGACTGAAGCATATCAATAAATAAGTACATAATTATTCAAAACTTGAAGTTGAGTTTTGATTGGTTTGACCCAAGTTTCTCCCCAAACATTGCTCTCTATTGGTCTAAACTCTTTTGGTGTTCTTATCAGGACGAATTATGTGGAGACCGTGCCGACGGCGCGCTGGGAGTACAGCACGCGTCCGATTTACGGATGGGGCGACAGCGGCACGATGCAGAAGGCCACGGCGGGTTGGCTCGCCGCCCTTCCTGTTTTTGAACCTCACTGGCAGATTTGCATGGCGGGCGGTCTTTCGACAGGCATGCTTCTCTCCCGCAGTTCAAATCTGAATCAATTCCAATTTTGCAAATCCCTTGAGAGTTTCGAGGAGTCAGCGTAGCGTTCTAGCGCACCCTTATGCAATGTGGAATCAAAGTGAAAATATTTCATTCACCATAAAGTCTAGGCACATGGAGCTTGGAGCGAGCAAAACCCTATAGAAATGAGATTGTATCGTTGAAAAGACTGGTGTTGGCTCAAGATTGTGTTTAGAAAGAATGTAGTTTTCATGAACAGTTCCAAGGTTTTTGAGGGAGCTTCTGACTTCCTGCTGCAGGTTGGATTGAGTGGGGTGGGAAGCGCTACGAGTTCGAAGATGCGCCCTCGTACTCGGAGAAGAACTGGGGCGGCTCGTTTCCCTTGAAGTGGTTCTGGGTAAGCCTGTCCACCTTGTGCCACCACCCCATACCCCAAACCTTTAGGTGATCAAACCTAAAAGCGACACTTGGGCTGATCCCACCAGTTATGGGTTAAAGTTTGGATTCAGGGTGTGAACATACGGAAGAGATTCACAACACAAACCATTTATCATTTTTTCAATAATCTAATAATACCCTTATACGTTTTCAAATCCAAATCCTAATGTTCTCTTTAGATTACTCCTTAATTGGGCATCTTTCATGCTCCACCTCCCAGTTCTTGTTTAAAGAACTCTGCAACTTCCGTTCGTCACTTTTGAAAGCTTGTGATGGTTTTAGAGCTTTTGTGCTTCCCTTCGTCGCATTTTGAGAGGCTTTGACTTTGCGCTCTACTGAGAAGAGTCTTGGACGTCAAGGTTACAAAATGTGTCCTCCGTCTTTGGTCGTACCTCATAACCTGGAGATAGACTATCTATGTTTTTATCAAAAAATCACATTTCAAATCCTATTTGTTGCCTATTTGTGATCCGTTACCTTGAACGACTGTTTCAATGACGACTGATCCTTGAATTTTTCAACAGATCCAATGTAATGTGTTCGACGGCGTCACCGGTGAGGTCGCCCTCACAGCAGGCGGCGGTCGTCGAGGCCTCCCCTTCAGTCCCGGTACCGTCGAGGAAGTGGCGATGGTGGGCATCCACTACGCCTCAAAATTCTACGAGTTCGTMCCCTGGGAAGGCAACGTGGAGTGGGAGGTCAGTCCCTGGGGCTCCTGGAAGATGCAGGCGCAGCGTGACCAGTTCGAGGTGAGTTTGGAAGCCACGGCGGACGTCCCGGGCTGCACCTTGCGAGCTCCCACCTCGGACGCAGGGTTGGCGCCCTTCTGCAACGACACGTTCTTCGGGAAGCTGAAGCTGAAGCTGTGGGAGAGAGATTCCGGGGCGCGAGGGAAGCTGATTCTGGATGTCACTAGTGAGATGTGCGCGCTGGAAGTTGGAGGAGGRCCGTGGTACAGCGAATGGAAAGCGAAGGCGCGAGTTCAGGAGCCGCTGCGGTCGGTGCTGAGATACTCCGTGGACGTGGACAGTGTATTGAACCTGGTGCCGCAGCTCAAGCCTCCAGGACTGTAGAATTTACTCTCCGCAGGTCTGACTCTTGTTCTTGTACGTACACTTGTATAGGAAACATGTCTTACTGGTTGAGGGGTTTGCAGCAACCTTCCTCTTTTTGTAACATGCAATTTTTATTKTCACAACAATCTTTCACAATCTTTCACTTTTGTCTTGGTTTGTGGAGCCTCCCGGACCGTAGAACCCTTACTCCGTTTGTCAGCCTCTCGTTCTTGTACACTTTTATAGGAATCTGTTGCTGCTGCTGTTGGAATTACTCATAACATTCTTAACCTTCATTGGGGGTCCCTTTTGCTCCTCAAAATCTGGCTCCCCCAGCAACCAATCAGTATCTCCAAGTCTGACAGCCCACTCTCTCCCAACCAGGCCAGCCAATCCATTGGAAGAAATTATAACCTTGTTTCCCCCTAGGTATCTAGGAGGGCATTATACCTCCAGCTAGGGGGAGGACGTAGAGCCAGTCAAGAATGTTATGTTGTCGGACTGCGGCAGCCTTCTCTTCTTGTATGTAACATGCAATTTTGAGTTTCTAATCATTCTTTCACTTTTTGTCTTTGGTTTGTGGGGATGAAGTCTCCTCTTTGTATCTGTGGGTTCTGGGAGACTGCATGAAACTTATATGGTAGCTACACCTTAAATCTTTTCAAATAAGCATTTTTGCATGATTCGTGTTATTATTCTAAGTTGTTGCTTGGGATGAAGCTTCTTGTTTGTATCTTGGGGTCAACGCATGAGTCTCATAACTTGAAGTTTTGAATATAGGTGTACACAAATTTGACCCTTGTGGCCTCATGAATAGAAGCCGTGCATTTCTGTGAAGACTCTGGGGGTAGGTTTTGCTAACAGATCGTAATCTGGTCTAAGAGCAAGCCCAATCCATACACTGTTACAAGCACAGCATCCAGATTTTGAAGTGAAGATAGGCGGACCTCATTCCGTTCTAGCAATAAAAAAAAAAAAAATTGCCCCAATGCAAACCTAGCAATCCATACGGCAAGTGAACCTTTACCTCATTACAAAAAAAAAAAAAAAAAGATTCTACATTAAATATAGATCTTTCATGCAAAGAAGGAGAGCTTGAATTTATTAGCGCAGAAAACAAGGTTGAAAAGGTATGACATTGTTGACTTTTGCTATAGTGTGCCACCTCCCAAGCTCTTCATATTGCCTGAAAATGCCGAGCCAAGGATGGAAAGTGACGGGCCCCGGAATAAAGAGTGACCAATGCCGGCACGGAAGAGCCCCAATGCAACCCAGCATTGGTCACTCTTTATTCCGGGGCCTGTCACTTTCCATCCTTGGCTCGGCATTTTTAGGCAATATGAAGAGCCCGAGAGGTGGCACACTACAGCAAAAGTCAACAATGTCATACCTTTTCAACCTTGTTTTCCATGCTAATAAATTCAAGCTCTCCTACATTGCATGAAAAGTCTATATTTAATGTAGAATCTTTTTTTTCTTTTTATATTAAGGTAAAGGTTCACTTGCAGTATGGATTGTTGGGTTTGCATAGGGGCAATGTTTTTTTTTAAATTTCCAGATCAAAATGAGGTCCGCGTATCTCCACTTCAAAATCTGGATGTTGTGCTTGTAACAGTGTATGGATTGGGCTTGCTCTAAGTTCCTTAACAATTTTTCTTGTAATAGGTCATAATCTGTAAATCTTTTATGTACTGCTTTAGATTATGCAGTGGACATAATGCAAATGGCATTTTTAACTTACAAACAGAATCTGATCATTATATTCAATAGTAGTCTTTTGGTATTAGATTTGCAAAAATCAATTGTTCAATCTTGAACACGGTTTTGTGTTTGTCCTACCTTCAAATTTTCAGTTATGAATTCCTTGTATGATTATAGATCATTTGAGTCACATACACAAAGGAACTTGTTTGCAATTAGTGTGGGTGCAACCTTCTCTTCTTCATTTGATTTGCTTTAGAGCTAGAGGCARCTTGTGAGCATTCTTGTGACATGCTTCCATCTTTTCATCTGAAACTCTTTATCTTTATCTATTTCCAAAAAGTTTTAGGCATGAGTTGATGGTGCATCATTAGACATAGTTCGTACTCCCTCTGTCTCAAAATAAATTTGTGGTACTTCAACTAGTTGCCCTCTAGAGAACACAAATTTATTTTGAAATAAAGAGATACCTCAGCATAGAACACCTCCTAAAGATTTTTGAGGCTCTTGGCAAAATTGCTAGAAACTCTAAGAAGTATATATCTTATGTCAAAGTCTTTAACACATTGGTCCCATTGCATGCCAAATTTGACATGCCATAACTTTAGATTCATGGTTTATGAGCCCTTCAACTTCTTGCTTCCTACACTTGTGTACCAAATGTGTCCAATTAACAATGGATTGATTAATCACAAGTGAGATGTAGGAAAAAGCTAACTAAACTTAAATTTGATGGACCTTGTCTTGACTTAACAAGTCCAAAGTCTTTGAACAATACTCTCAAGGGTTTAGAACACTTTTCTTCCAGTTGGATTGTACGGCATGTAGAATAAAAGTGGATGTGTCTTAATCTACTTGAATAATCAATGCCCACTCATATATTCCATCTTTCAAAGAGCCATGCCTTTTGTCCTCAAGGGTCTTTAACCCTTAAAGGGGTGAGGCACATATTGGGCACAAATTGTGAAAAACTACCATCATCAAAGGGAAAAAATTGAAAAAAGGAAGATATTTTTTAAAATTCAACCATTCAAACACGTACTAGACTACTATGGTATGTGTAGAAAAAATTTCAGAAACTTTGACCGCACGGATTGGAAGATTATAATGTTTAAAGTTAGAAGAAAAAGTTTTTTTTAACTTGCCTAACAACCTTTAACTCCCCTTACATTGAGATTTTTACAATCCACATGATTATTTATTTTTTGACATTTGCATCTTGTATCACGTAAGTTACATATTTTTGGCAAATAGTTCTTAAGTAGAGGAAGATTTTTGCAAATGTTGCCTGCTACCCAACTTGCCTGCAAGATTTAAGGCAACATAACTTTTGATCTAAGCACCCGATTGGAAAAAAAATTATATTCCTTCTCAGGGGTACATGAGCACACCTTGTGTCAAAATTTGAAGAACGTCCATTAAAAAATGACTTCATAAGCACCTACCCAATATCACCTATGTGTTTAGTCAACGGGCATTTGGTTCTCTAGGAGCCAAAATATGGTATGTTTTTATCATTAGATGTTTTTTCAGCCCCATAGGAGATAGTTTCAGGGTTGTTCTCCAAAACTATTCCGTGCGCAAAGAACCGGCAACTAATGGTCTAAAATTTTGAATTAAAAAAAGAAAATTAAAAAAAAAATTAAAAATCTTAGAAAGTATTAAGAAACTGAGAACTGATTTTAATTTTTAATTTTTTTTTCAAAAAATTAAAATTAAAATATTGAATAATTAATTAAAAATATTAACTAATTAGTATTATTTGACGTATTAGTCTCTTTGCCACGTCAGATTGACTACATGGCAGAGTTCCTAGAGTTCCTAGAGTTCCCATAGTTCCCAATGCATTCCTACATCTTGGGAACTCGTAGTCTTTTAAATGCCCTGAAAAAAATCTAATGTAGCAAGGGTTTTTTTAGAACAAATGTTTTCATAAAAGTGATAAGATAAATTTTGAGGAAATAATTGACCATATATTTTTCCTTTTTCAATTGACAAAAGTGTTAAACAAATACAAAATTTTAGGATGATATCTATGATGGATGAATGTATACATTGTTGGATAATTAATAATTTCCATCCATGCTCATGGATGGAAATAGCTTCATCACTCCATTAAAAGAATTACACTTCTTCAAAGTTTTGATCTTAGAATAAACTAACAACACCTAGCTAAAAAATACATTTCATGTAGTCGTACTACTTCAAAGGTCAAATGACCAAAAAAATTGATGAGGTTATTAGCAAACTCAAGAGAAATGCAATCCACGTCATTTCATAATTTTAGTAATATTTTACAAATTTTTTAAAGTTGAAAAGACAAGATAGAGTATACAATTACTAATACAAACTCACCTTTAATGAACACCCATGTAGCAAGAAATGTCTCAACTTTCATTAGTTGCTTCAAAATACTCAACCCTCTCATTAATTGCTTCAAAAGACTCAACCCTCTCATTAATTGCTTCTAAAAAGTTGTAGTGCTTTTGAGTCTTTAAAATGTTCATTCGAGGCCATTTTTCAAGTGCCAAAGAATAGAAAGTGTTATAATTAGGTCTTGTTTAAGCCAAACTTTCTTAATTTCATTTGTGCCAAGCAGATTGCAATTTCATGATCCCTCGTAATAGTTTTTTCTAGAACAAGATAAAAGTCTTTACAATACTAGCACAATTTTAGAGATATTGAATCTAGTAGGCCTCTATTGTATCAAAGAGTGCAAAATTTTGCAATAAAACCTCCACTAGCCCTTGATTTCACCTCATTCAATGTGTGTTTTTTTAGTAGAATTTAGCACCACTTGATTGGTTTGAGCTTGTCAAACTCTATCTCTTTAGTATTGCACTAGTGCTTGTAGTGCAAGACGCTAAATTTGTTCCACACAGGATGAATTTATCCCAAGGAAAAAATGTAGGAATTTTTCATTTGCTACACATGATAAAATTTTCAAATTTTGAATTCTTATTTGCAATCAAAGGCCTCCAATTAGCTTGGGGAGGTTTAGAAATACCAAAAAGTATGGCACAAAATAGGGGGATTTTTTAAGACAACCCAAAATTTACCTTGCGTGGCCCACTTCATGGGGATGATTTAGCATCACACGCTTGTAGCAAGGGCTAGAGAGGATTGCCCCTCTTATTGTCCCAACAAAAATGTAAAAACTGCCCCCTACTTTGTGCCTCATCAATTTGGTATTCCTTCACCTCCTCTACTTTTATGTAGGAAACTCTGATTGCAAATATGAATTCAGGATTTGCAAATTTTATTATATGTGGCAAATAAAAAAATTCAGTGTTTTCTCCAAGGGTAAAAAACGGGGCAACAAGGGGGTAATCCTCCCTGGACTTGTAGCAGGTCACTAAAGTTACTGTTCCAAAAAGAAAAGGCTGACGTCATTGCTGTATAACTGCCACTTGTCGCGATTCTGGGTTTAGGGTTTGCAGGTTTGCCTGTCGGTAATTTCAGTTTCTGCAGCAATTCGGCATTCCTGGAAGCTCAATTATGACAGTATGCTGTAATGGACGACGGTAAGAGAGAGAGGAGAGAGCGCCATTTTGTATATTGAAGCCACATAATTTCCTGCATTTTCCTGGTTTAAGAATTGCTGATGCTCTGCGTGTCGTTAGCTTCATTATTTGCAGCAATTCGGCAATGAGGGAAGCTAGCTTAAGGTGACGAACGACATTGGGAGAGAGATAGAGAGAACCAGTTTGCATAGAACTGCGTTTCTTGTTTCCAGGTTTAGAGTTTAGAGATGCTCCTAGTGCAGGCAGTTTCAGTTTTTGCAGCAATTGAGGCAATCTGATTTACATTTCTTTCTGTGATGGACAACGGTGGGAGASAGACCGATCAAAGCGAGGAGAGAGTGATGGAACAGTCAAATGAAGTTGCTGTGGAAGAATCCGAGAACAGCCRTGACAATACTGGGATTCGCAAACGCAGAAGTAGTGCTGARTCGTCTGGAGAGSGAAGCTTAGAACCGTCGCAGAGAGTCGTGGTCCAGAACGAGAATCCCTTCTTCTTCTGGCTCTGGTTCATGGCCATTGTGTCGATTGTTATGCTGATTTTTGTCGTTGCGGCAAGCATTTTGAACCGAAGTGAGAAGATCGAGATTCTGTCCATGCCTGCTGGAGTGCGGGCGCATTTCGAGGCCGGGAAGCTTGTGAAAGTGGAGGTCGGCAGGGAYCGCAGCCCTGTGAAGATGTTCGTGCGCTCATCGCCGAAAATTGTCGCAGGTGAAACCGCGCTTCTACTTCACGGGCTGGGATCGAGCTCTTACTTGTACCGGAAAGTCATTCCTCTCCTCGCCGCGCGAGAAATTCCTGCCGTAGCTGTGGATTTTCCAGGTGCAGGGCTCTCTGAGAAACCCTACCTTGGAAGGGACGACGACGAYGACTCGATCGAGGATTTAAATCACCAGCGAAGGGGTTTTCTCCACGTCCGATTCGAGGCGTTGAAGGCACTTCTTGTGGAGGGGTTATTCCGTARTAGTCACGACGAGAGCATTGAGCATGAGTTTCTGACAAAGCTCAGAAGCGCCACGAAGCAGAACAAAGGGAAGAAGGTGCTGGCGCTTGGCCCGGAGGAAATGGGAGAGGCGCTYGACCAAATTGTGGAGTCCTTGGAACTCGCTCCTGTGCATCTTGTCATGCACGACACWGGAGTGGAGGTCGGCTTGGCTTGGGCTTCTCAGAATCCGACCAAAGTGGCCAGTCTCACTCTCGTGGATTCTGTTCCTCGGTTGCCTTCCTTGCCTTTCTGGCTCTTCAAGGTTCCGCTTCTTGGACCTATCATAGCCCAATCGGATCTTGCATTCAGGTACGGTACTGTCATCAGCTCCACATTCAATTTTCTCTTCATTCCTGTGCATCTGATTTTTTTATAGGTTGTCATACCGGTGGTGAGTATGGTTAGAGAATGTATGCTTTGTGAGTGTCAATGTGTTTAGTGTTTATGGTTCTTGAGCTGGCAGTTTTGAGGTTATTGTTTATTTGCTTTTCCAGATTGGTGTTGCGGTCTTGGTGCTTTTCCTCTGTGACTACAGAAGTGGCCGAAGACCATGATTACCTCTTGCGGAGCAGTGATGGTTTGCGAGCTTTGTTGGCGTCCTTGGCTGCGTSGAACACGAGTATGGACGTGGCAGGGTGGGCGGGTCACTCGCACTTTGAAGACATCCCAAAGCAGATTCTCTGGGCCAGTGGATGGTCGAAAGAATGGCAGAGCGAGGGGGAGCAGCTTGCAGTGGCGCTGCCTGGGGCGTCGTTCCACTCCCACCACGGCAGTCGATGGCCTCAGGTACGTTTCTGGCCATTGCACATATTTTAGTAACAGTCATTTGGATCAGTTCTGTACCATTTACCAGAAGTGTGTATTGTACACTTCCACTCATGCACCACGAATGACTCCACCCATTGGATGACAAAGTTCCTAATGTTACTAAGTTAATACACACTAGATTCTTGTTGTCCTCATGTGGACTTGATGTTAAGTTTAGGTTCGTGTAATGCAAATGGTGTTAACTTAATATTAGTGTGATGCCCAATGTCATTAGCATTAAATTGATATAACATTGGCACTATTTTGGAAATCTCCACAATTTTGGAAATTTGGACTACCTACTGGTCCTTAAGGSGTAAAGTAAACATTAAGTCCATATACTAATTTAACATTATTTTAGTATTAATTTGATGTCCTATTAGAGTAACATTAATGTATCATTAACTTCGATAATCTAATGGGGGATCTTTTGAGATGTGCTTTGTGAGCAGGAGGATGCAGCTCCGGAAATAGCAGATATGATCGCAGAGTTCGTGAAGAGCTTACCTTCCAGCATGGCCCCGTCTCAATTATTGATATTTCACAATATGATCAACCACAGTAGTCATTTTAAAGCCTTGATATCTCAATCCGTAAGAGTTTAAGGCCGAAATTGGTGGGTACCAGAAGCGCACTGTCCACATTGCGGCCTTGGGGACGGAAGCCGCCCAGCACACTGATAGCCTGCGGCGTGAGGCCCACATGACCCATGACGGCGATGCCAGCTTCAGCAATGGCCTTGGCTGCTTGCACGCGAGAGCCTCCCCCTCCCTCCATCTTCACGGCGTCCATGCCGCCCTCCTTAAGAAGCCGCGTTGCACTGGCCACCGCCTACCTTTCCCAACCTTGCTCGTTCGGTCATTGTCACCACACCACCGAATGCTAACAACACATAGAACTCCAACATTCTCCATCACAAAACTCCCTTTCCAATTGTTTCAGTGTCGCCTCAATTACTCCATGCATTCATACTAAACTGAAACTAGTTAAGTGTCCTTCCAATGATTCAACGTTCAGTGTCTCTTTAATGCTTTTTCCAAATTTCAATCTTCAACACAGAAACTATAAAAATGATAAAATTATCACTGAAAGTATGTCATTTGAGTATTCACCGATGAATCAGTCGAAGCCACACTATGGGGAGAACGAGAATTTTGTGATGTCAGTAGAAAACTGGACAACAGATTGGTTGTAACAGTAGATATATTTCCTGTAAGCACCGACTGGGTGCCACCGCACCACTGTATACTGAAAATTCCAACATTCTCCATCACAAAACTCCCTCCCCAATTGTTTCAGTATCGCTTCCATTACTTCGTGCATTCATACTAAACTGAAACTATTTTAKAATTATTTCAATGATTGTTTAATGTCTCTATAATGCTTTTCCAGATTTTGATATTTAAAACCTCTGAAAGGATACTAAAAAAATATTAGAATGACAATAAGACAATGTCATTTCAGTATTAAGCCATGAATCGATCGAAGCGACACTGAAGAGATACTCGGTGGARCTGGACCATTTGTGATGTGAGTAAAGAACTTGACAACAGGTCCGATTTGTTTCCTATACACACCTGCTGCGTGCTCTGCTCGTAGCTTCCAAACGGTAAATCTCCAATTAAAAGTGGCCGATTTGCACCCCTCGCCACAGCCTTGCAATGCAACAGCATGTCGTCCATGGTGACGGGGAGCGTGGTGTCGTGTCCATGCACCACCATGCCCACAGAATCTCCCACTAGTATTATGTCGATTCCCGCTCGGTCCACATGCACTCCTGCCAATAACACACTCCGTTACAAAATTTCAGAGGATCTAAATGAACAGGAACAGCGGGTATAAAAGCCTTGCTGACATAAATTGGAAACCCTCGCCAACAAACGTCAACCGATTGTTGCAATCGCAATACTGAAAACCGGTAATCCTTGGTTAGGAGCACAATGTTCACAGCTTTCCAACTAGCTTTCAATTGCACGATTTGACACAGAAATGAGCRAGAAACATCACAAAAACAACGGCTTGTTGATTCCACTTTATCATTATCGCTGCACACCTTCAAATGCTTGCCGTGATCTCAATACTTTGCGCTAGGAGAATCAAGATAGCTGCATTGTCAGTAGATTTTCAACAAGGTATACTCAAATTATTAGGTTGAGAACTAAGCACGACATCTCAATTTGAAATTTGGAGTGCAACCATTTGAAGCATCACAGCAGGGTTTTGTGGTCGAACCTGAGGGATAGTCATASGCAGTGACCATCGTGATAGGCTGATTCGCCTGATACTTGGCCTCAAGGTGCCGCAAGGTCACGCGCTTCCACGGCGACTTCGATTTCGGACCCCCATACACCGTGCTCTCAGGTAAGTTGCTCATGGAACGAGCCCCCTGTACAAATCTCGCCACATTGTTGCAAACAGTCTTCAAATTCCTCGAATTWTTCCACATTGTCGCTTACGCTYTGATCCCCGAAGGTCGGAAACACGGCGTTTTTCTATACCTGCAAATTTKAAGGAATTTTTTCAGAGAGAGTCGCTCACACACACAAGGTGACCTTCCCCTAAACCCTTAACCCTAAAACCTTAAACCCTGAATCTACGACAGTCTAGCGAATGGTGCTTCTAGAATCTAAAAGCGCCTGACGATCGAAGCTTGCTAAGATTTATCTCGTATATGTGTACGTAGTAGAGGAAAGAAAAAATTTGTAAAGAAAAATGGGATGGGAAGAAATTGGACACATAAATTTTGTATGTAAGAGAGCCCCATTTAAAAACCCGCATGAATGAATTTATAAAAAACATAGGATATCAAAAATATGCCCCTAGTAGTTTTTTATGTAAAAATAGGGTCATTTTAAATACAATAATTAAGATAAATAGCCCCACACCAAATACCCTCTTAACTCAGGTGTATACCTTAAATTACAAGGAGTGATCTCCCCGAGTCATACGAACCACTTTTCTCAAGGTTATAACTTTTTACAATACTAATAGATAAATCTTTTTATCAAGAACATAGGTATCATTAATATTCAAAGAAGAAGATCCCTATAAGCATAGTTGGCAAGAATATTCATAAAAAATAAATTAATATTTATGATTAGCATTTTAAAATTAATTAGTATAGGTGATACTAAATACAATTTTTAGTGTAGAATGGTCTTCTTGTAAACAACCCCTTTGGAGTGAAAAGTCCTGCTAGCCCTATGAAGACAAGGTTCAAGACTGAATGAATTAAAAACTCTAATTGACATTAGAGTTGAATGAGTGTGCACAATACATGACTAGGAGTTAGATTTTGGGAAAAGATAGGAAAAAACTCCTTGGAGCACCATAACTAAGGTATGATGGCCTTTGGTGTTGTGTTTCTTTTTTACTAATTATCCCTAGTTAACCCCTAAAGGACCAACATGCGTTTTTTGGCAATATAAGTTTTTTGGCCAGGTACGTGTAACTGGAGATTTGCATATTTTGGGCTGAAATCTTAATAGAATGTCGGGACGAGGAATATCTTTCATATGCACAAATTTCATGACATTCAAAAATATGTGTCAAAAGTTATTGCATAATATGTTGTTTGTTTCTCAAATCGGGCAGTCCGGGCAGATTTGAAAAAATCACTTTTTTAAGAAATAAAAATTTGAAATTTGTTCTTCAGATTTATATGTACTCAAAAAGCTTTGAATCATTGCATTACAACTCCAAATGATCTGAAAATTTTCATGTATGTAGCCAACTTGCCTTGAAGAATGAATCCAAAGAAGCACAACCATTTTGGTCATTTTTTCATAATGATTTGACCTCATGAAGTGCAGCTGCCCGGTTTTTCGCAGGGACAAAAAAAGGATTTTTGCCACTTCCAATGCTAATATCTTGCAATCTACGTGGTGGAAATTTCTGAAATTTTTTCCACACATTCTCAAACTAGATTACTACAATATCCTACAGTTACATGTGTCAAAAAATGATATTTTTTCAAAAATTTGATACTTGTACTAGAAATGGCAGTTTTGAAGCATTTTTGGTGAGAACATAGTCAAGGAACTTTAGAGGTTAACGTTCCTCTGACTCACGTTTACAAATACAGGACAAACATTACATCATATGGAACAACCATTCATTTGGAAGGAGCATTATTGAGTATAATCTGCCGTTCCTACTTGCGGCTCCCACTGCTTGTTGTGAACTGGCAAATTATACTCAACAATGCTCCTCTCAATGGTTGTTCCATTGCATAACTAAGATAGACTGCTCTTAAAATGACCATTTTTTAAGTTGTAATGCAATGGTTATTTAAAGCGACCACCTCCTGAAATGTACACCGTTGGTACATTGAAGAAAGCAAAATGTACTTCTGTATGACTGTATCATGATTGCTTTTAGAGCATGGGCACTTTAAGAGCAAACTACCTTAGGACCTGCAAGATATTTTTTGACCATTGCTCACCGTACGTTTTAGGGTTTACGTAAACTTTTTTTATGCTATTTTTGGCATTTCACTTCTCCCTCAATCATCGATGTCTACTCCTGACCAATTCTCCATGTTCTTCTTGTCAAGTTGTGAGTGTTGCCTTTGTGCGTTAGCAAGCTGCTACAGGTGCATGCTGCTTTCTCATTGTAATTGTTGTGTAGTATCACTGAAAAGAGCTTATTTCTTGATGGATTGGTGCATTTGTGTGGAATTTCTGGTTCTGTTTTATAAACATTATGCGGGATATTTAAAGGGGGGCAATTTCAGAATCGACAAAAATTAGAGAAAAATTGGGAGGATTATTCTAGATTTTGAAAAGACTCTCGTAAAAGCCCACAATACAGTACACTAATGATGGTAAATAATGTTATCCATACTAACTATTTTAGAAATGCTATAAGTTTTTACTCTCCATGAATATTTTTACAAAGTGCATGGATCCTAATAGTACTATAGATGGGAAAACTTTGAACCTTTACTTAGTAAAAATATTCATTAAGAGTAAAAACATTTGGTTGTTTTAAATCAATTAGTGTAGGTAACACTATTTACCATCATTAGTGTAGTGTACCGAGCAGGAGCTGATTACGATTAACTCTATTGCATGGCCGACTAAGCTTACGCTGCATGGCCGACGTCGGGCAGCTGGAGCTGAAGCCTAGGATGAGCGGGTCCCAGCCCAGTCGGCAGGCTATGCCGAGCCGGCGTTTGATTTTGGAACAGTAAACTAKCACCTACCACGTACAAGGCTTCACAGCACTGGCGCAATTCTGGAGGAACGGAGTCTACCAGGCTGAAATCAGTCAGAGCGTGCAAAATTTCAGTCAAAAAAACGACACGCGCGTCGCGCGCCGGCCTTCGTGATCGATCGGCGACCACAGTGAACAGCACCGCTCTGTCAGTTGCGCTTCGTGATTGGTTGATACCAATGCAAGGACCATGGATATGCATGTACAGACAATCGAGAGTGTACAGACAATGAAGAGTGTAAGGGAGGCAACCCATTTCCGATACGATCATCCCCGTTAACTTACTACGATGAGGAATGAAAAAACGCAAATAACGCCACATCACGCACATCACTGACCAGGTCGCCGCGCTTCGTGATCGGTTGAGTAGAGGGCACGTAATGTAACTTACGTACTGTAGTCTTAGAATAAACAATGAAGAGCTTACAGACAAATTTCTTCTTCGAAGTTATAAAGAGCAGAGTTTTATGGGAAGTGGAGTCGGTTTTCTCAGAACGCAGAACGCCTCGCAGACTGCCGTGCCAAGCCATCGATAAGTTACCTTGCTGCTGCTGCTGCTGCTGGAAGCGCCCATCGTTGTCGAGGTTCTCCGCCCAGGTTTTGCTTCGCATCCCTTTAACTCTGTGTATTCCGCTCAGTTTTGGAATTGGCTCTGTTAATTTGTTGCAAGATCACGATTATGTACAGTAGTTTAGATAGACCGGTGTGGTTTTCTCTCCACGGTAGCTTGAGTTTGTTTCCACGGCCTCCGTCTGCGGTTGTAGAGGTTGGGAAGAGGACAATGATTTTGGGATTGGAAGGGAAAGGCTTAATTCTCTTCTTCTTGTTGCACAGTTTTGAACATTGAATATAGTTTGAAGATCATTCTTTTGGTATATTATCTTCATCAAGAAGTCTTTCCAAATGGCCAATTTTTAGTTTCTTTGAATTTTTTTTTTCCTATTTTTGACAAATTAAAACGTCAAAACACTAATTTTCATGAAATTTTGCACTTTTCTAGTTCTCCTACTTAGAAGAATTTTCTACAGTTTTCCTTCCTAGGGTACCTTCTTCTTAAAGGTGCATACATTGAACATATTTTTTATATTTTCTTAAAATTGTTTTTCTAATTATACAGTTCTCTCGAAAAAATTATGAGTATTGTGGAAAACGCTACAAAAATAGGTGAGTCTTTCTGACTTGCAATCACCCCAAACCCTAGTGGATGTGCATCCACTGGGGTTTGCAACTCCCAGGAAATGAACGATCTAATTCACCACTCATTTACGGGGAGTTGCAAACCCCGGTGGATGCTCGTTTATTTTCTGGGAGGATTCACCCGTTCATTTCCTGGGAGTGGTTTACATACAGGGCAATGCCCGAGAAGGAGGGCATTGCATGCAAAAAGGGTCGACGAGGAGGGCGAAGCCCAACGAGGAGGCACTCTTTTGCCCGCAATGCCCGTCGATGAGGGCCATTGGCTCGGCATAAACCATTGCCAGGAAATGAAAAACTTTGGATGACTAAAAAAAATTTGGATGACTGAAAAAAATTGGATGAAAAATCCGTAATACCAGATTATGCAATTTTGCCCGCGTAATCGGCCATGACTAATTACTCCGTAGAATCCTTGCGGGCAACCGGAACGGCACATTTCCCGGCAGTGGTTTACGTCTTGGAAATGATGTTTTCTTAACAATCATGGGGTTGATGCCAAAGAAGACTGACAAAGCAACACCTCACTTACTTTGCTGTTTTTGAATAGAACCATTGCGCCGTGAGCCATCCAAGGCACCGATCGAGCTGCAGGGGCATACCCAGACTTGTGGTACGTGCATGTGGTCTAGTTCTTTTTTCAGAATGGACTAGCTACACAGCCCGTGTCGAGCGATACGAGGTTTCTCGGTTTGATTTCACTGGTGATAGTATCGCTGCAAAGGATCGATACTATCCGGCAATCAAAACGTSAGAACTGGGTGTGCCCCTGCGGCTGCTACAGTACGTACCGATCGACTAATTTGCGGTCGGTGCGAATTCTCCATGGCGACTTGGCTGGGACTACGACGCCTGAGAGAGGCGTCTGTCGGGCAAGTAACCCGTTCGATGATCTCGAACGGCGAGGCGTTTGTGGAGTTGCTACAAAGAAGTTGCACAAGGGCGATCCGTTGGACGGATGCATTGAGACACTGGCTAAAAATGTTGTTGACGCGCGATTTGGTCGCCGGTGCGGAGACAGAGACCGTGGAGAATCTTGGGACAGAGCATKTYCCAATYTATCTCCCGAAGATCGAGAACAAACGCCATCTGGTGGTGTTCGACTCTGTTGGAGGGTTCTAGCTAGCTAGAAGGTCGAGCTAGCTAGGAGTGGATCAACATGAACCAGCATAAGTTAGTGGTGAACAGGTGAAGTGAGCTGGTGCAATGTTGGAAGTTAAGTTGTTACTGATTTAATAACCAAAAAAAGAGGGAGTGGTGGGGACACTGAGGTCGGTGCCTAGAAAGAAAGGTCTGTGGGAAACTCATTGTGGAAGTCTCTTGAATTAAGGTTGATCACCCATTTCCGACCACTTAAGCAATTCAGCCTATCTGCGGCATGCGGAAACTTCAGGAAACAATTTTCCAGCGTAGAGAAATAGATTTCAGGTGGATTGCATAATTTAAAATTTTTTTTTCCTCAAAATCAAAATTATCACGAATTTTTTTCGTGAACATTCTGTTTGCCCCATTCCCGATCAGTAGGCCAACATATTTCCAACCATAGGATGGTCCCAAATTCAATGCAAGGCATTTAATGTACACATTGTGTTCATTGTATGCTTTCAATGTACACCTCTTGGACATTCTTGTTGCTCTTGCGGGGCCACCAAAACGTGAGTTGTCACCTAAACTTGAGCTGATCGGAAATGGAGCGCCCTATTGAACGTAAATGGGATGCTGGTCGGAAATGGGGTACCTCCTTTACTAATAAGTTGGAGCACGTGAGTTTCAAGGGGAAATCGGCTTCGTTTCTGTTTGTGGGTACGTGAGTGCCAACTGGTAGTTGGCTTCACTTCGGTGCGAATGGCGTTCTGTGTTAACATACTGACAAGTTCATTTTTGAATGGTGGCATGCGATGTACCAACAAAGATCAATACTTTGTTTTTGTTTTCTTGGAAACAAGCGTGTGTTGAAGAACACACACAGGGCAAGTAGAAGTGGTTACCATGTGGGAGAAACTTGACCATTACCACCTCCTAAGTGGTAAACTACTACTAGTTTACCACTTAGGAGGTGGTAAAGAGGTGGTAATGGTCAACTTTTTCCCTCATGGAATGTGTTCTACTTCCTTGTGACACTGCAAGGGGTTGCAAGGGGTTTCCGTCAGGTGGAGAGGCTGATTTAAAGATCTATACTTTGAATGAAGTGAACATGAAATTGATCTCTAAGATAGCAGCATCTTAATTGGCACCTTAAATTTTCAGTCAATATCTGGGTTACAATGTTATGTTCAAGACAATTCCAAAGAGGTGTCGGTATTCTTGGTCAAAGTCGTGAGTTACTTTGAAAGAAAACATAGTATTAATCCAGAGTTCAAAGTCAGTGGTGTCAGGTTAGCGCATGGCCTTGACGATATTCAAAAGGTCATAAGTTACATCTGTATTCTGCACTCACCATTGAGTATGATGCAATCATTGCTCCTAGAAAATGACATTAACCTCTCAAGTCCCAAGGCCATTCTTCTGTCAAAAACCACTGAAAACTGTCATTTTTGTTGCATTCATCCAAGAAAACAAAACCAGAATTTTTCCTAAAATCTAACCGTAGGAACTTGTACTTCACTTATCTTGGACCATGTGGCAAAAATTTCATGAAGTTTGACCGTATAGATTGGAAGATATTAGCATTCAAAGTTGAAAAAGAAAGTTTTTTTGAACACTGGCTTGCAATTTCAAGTGACTTTGACCGTCATTTGTCAAAAACATTTGCACTACAGACTTTGAATTTAAAATTTTTTATGTTGAAAAATTGAGTTGAAAGTCTAGAAAAAAAATTTCAAAAAAAACACACTTGCTTTTCAATCTTTAAAAAATTGTTAAGTAGAAATAGGTCCAAGATTGAAAGAAAAACTAAATGGTTAATAGCTCTAAGATGGGATTGAAACACAAAAATCCCAATGGTGAGATTATTCTAAAAAGTAAACTTCAGCTTGTCTAAAATTTATTTTGAAAATTTGTGAAAATTGCATTTAAAAATGAATCCTATAAGTTTTTTTTCAAGAAGATGCTTAGATTGCCCGAAACGGAGGGAGTACTATTTTGCGTCACACTTTGATTGACGGAATTATTATCTACTATAACTTTTGAAGTATGAATCCAATTAACTTGAAATTTTTATTGGAGATGTCTTATTCAATAGAAATCAGAATCCTTATTTTTTAGAAATGTTCAAAAATCATTTTATACTTAAATTTAAATTTAGCTAATTTGTCACACTTTGCAGTTCAGGGGTTTTTAGTACTGGGGAGTATCCAAAATTAATGATGTAGAGCTGAAATTTTTGTGGTCTATTCCCACACTAGGCATGCATGCATCTACTAGAGGGAATTTAAAAAAACATTGTTTTATTTCCTCTACATGCGTGCAAGCAGGGCTCCCTTGCGCAAGTACTTCTCAACATTCAAGATGGTTTTCAGATCATTCTTTTGGTGAAATCTCTTCATCATATAGTTCTCCCAATATGCAAATTTTTAGTTTCTTCAAAACTTATTTATCCTATTTATTACAAATTAAAACATCAAAACACCTATTTTCATGAAATTTTACACTTTTCTAGTTCTCCTACTTAGAGAATTTTCCTACACTTTTCCTTCATAGGGTACCTTCTTCTTATGGGTATTTACATTAAATATATTTTTCACATTTTAAAAAAAAACAAATTCTAATTTTACAGTACTCCCAAAAAAAACATGAGTACTATGCCAAACACTACCAAAACCGCACGGTGTTTCATGCAATCACCCAGGTACATGTCATCATGATATTGATGTGTAATTTTTTTCAAATCATTTTGAGGTGTAGAGAAAAAGATATGAGGATGTGAAGCTATAGCCATAGGCGTCTTCTCAATTCTCAAAATAATCACCAAAAAATTGCACACTTGATCATTTCTCGATCAAATTTGCACCAACGGAATCAACATAAAAAATCATCTAAGTTTTTTGTTGTTGTTTACAAGCTATTAGTGAGGTCAACATACCAAATTTTCTACAAATGTAGTTGCAAAAGCCACATGTTGGCCTTATGGTTCTTTAGGGATTAACAATGTTATAAGATTTGATGCCCAAAGTGCCTCAAATCAAGGCTTTGACATTTTGACCCATTTTTATCATCTAGCAAAGGCAATAGTTTTAGTGGAATCAATGTGAAAGCAACATATGAAAGTGCTAAGAAAATTAAAACAATCCTCAAATCAACCTCCAAAGTCATCCATACCTTATGTCACGTTGTTTGTTTTTTTGGTTTATTATTGTGAGATCTTCCGAATCATGTGTCCTTTGGTTGCATCTTGCTAGTTGCTACCATTGAAAAGCTCTCTACATCAAGGGGTGCAAGGACTTTGTTTCATGGCATTCCAAGTCATAGCAAAAAAAATTAGGATATTGAAGTTTTTATAAATTAAAAATTTAGGAAATTCCTTTTATTTTTAGTTTGATTATGGCAACGATACATGGCACACTAGTAGAAGTGAAATCTACCGAATGGAACCGGTCAACCTGAGGCCTCCCAAACTTTTACAAATCTAGAACATTTTCATCAAAATCTTTCCAACAAGCAACCAAAGCAACGTTTTCTTTTGCTCAAAAGCAATACAAACTTTTTTTGAGGGAATATTAGACAATATATTCCCTCATTTTCAATGTTGATGACATCATTGATTTACTACGTATTCAAAGGACAATATCAATCATTCTAGAAAAAATGTACACACTTCTCAATGAACACCTGTATTTTTTAGATATCATCTACTTTTACTCTGTACACGTAAATAGTTGCACCACGATCACTTTTTGCATTGTCCAAAACAAAATGAGAAAAAAACTCTAGACCAAAGGACTAGGACATCTTCAAATTCTACAAGACGTCCTTGAAATCTACGGACAATTTGAGAGGAATCCATGAGAAAGCTACACTTGAGAAGATGTTGAAGGCCAGAGATGTCATGAGTCGTGGCTTTTTTTTCATTTTTTATAAAGTGCCAAAGTGGTGATGTAAAATGTTATAGTGGTGCTTCAAATTTCAATATTCATCCACACATTGGATAGAAAATAATACTTCAGCAAAAATTATATGTCCGTAATTGATTTTCATCCATAATCTGGAAATTTCATCCAAGATTTAGGGTCAATTCAAAGTGTTTTTTTGCCATTTTTTTTAGCCAAATTCAGAGTCGTCTGCTGCGTCTGCTGCTGGCTAGCCGGCCGGCCAAGCGCTCTTGTTGGGTGGAGTGTGCCCTGGGTCCGTCGAAGCCCAACTGAAGCCCTACCCGGCCCTTTCTATTATTCCCCGGCTGCTGCTGCAGCTGTACTCCCAGTTGCACGAACTTTTCCTGCCAAAGCCGACGCTTTCGCCATTGGCCTTCCCTCGTGATCTTCCCTGGCCTTCCTGAGTCTTCTTCTACCCTCGCCTGCCGGCCGTTGCAGTCGTCGTGTCCCTGTCCCTGTCCCTGCCGCCCTGGTCTTCGGCGCCGGAGCGAACCATTCTTCGTTTTAAGACTTCTCTCTCATCTCGGGGTGTGGGTTCGGTGCGTACGTATCGGTGGTTGGGTATTTGTTGGGCTTGTTATTTAAGCGAAGTTCTTCGTTGCTGGGAAACACAAGCAGTTCTGTTTCAGATCGGGAGCTTCACGAGCTTTGTGAGCTTGTGAGGTTTGAGAGTTTTGTGCGCGGCGGGTTGTTGTCTCTTGTAACAGCGTTAGGTGGAGCCTCTGCGCTCCTTTCGTTACGTTTAGCGTGGTTGTTGTTTTGCTCTTTATCAAGATGGCCACCGAGCGTGTGACCCASGAAACAACCTCCCAGACTCCCGAGGGCCCGGTGATGTGCAAGAACGTGTGTGGCTTCTTCGGCAGCCAAGCCACCATGGGCCTTTGCTCCAAGTGTTACCGGAGACCGTGATGCAAGCGATGATGACGGCCGTGGCCACTCAAGCGACTTCGGCTGTTGCCATCGCCAGTCCTTCTGCCGGCCCGCGGAACAATTGGTCTGGCCCACTGTTGTAGCTTGGTTCTTGGTGGGACAATGAGGCCTGTGTATGGGAAGCCCGTGTCTGGAAAGCAACCCTAATTCCTAAACCCAGAGACTGCCGCAAGAGTTTCCAAGGTCCCGAGCCCTAACAGCTAGGTGCAGCATATAGAATGCCTGTGAGAACTCCAGTGGCTTTTCTGTTGTCAGGGTGCCGAGCATCTGCACTGTGTAGCGAATGGCTGTTCATGTGCGTTGGTCAAGTATTTAGAAAATCCTTAGCTTTATATCTGTGAATGCTCTCAGTCCTCTTGGTTCTCTAGGATCAGCTTCTCCATAATTTTTTGCCCTTCATGCACATGTTAAGACCTATGATATTTGCACTTGAAGACTGCAGTGAAGGAACGAAGCTAGATGCTCATAAGCAATGTGGAAGTTCAGGGTTTTTGAGTTTGTTTTGGTCCTATTTTGTTTGCTGGTTTGGCAGCTGAGGTAACTTGGAACTGTGATTCTCCATCTGTAATTGACGTCCCTTTCAGTCCGATGAAAATTAATGTTATAAATATAGCTGGCAGTCGAGAGAGGGAGTGGACAGGGGCATGCTGGAGAAGATAGCTCGGCAGGCGGACAAACTGCACTGGCTGGTGGACATTTTGATCGACCTCGACATGGCCGATGACTTCGTGCGCATGAATTGTTGAATGAGAGGGAGTGAAGACCCAGGTCACTTTTGAAGGAAAAGCTTACAGCAAACATTCCTTTGAATTCCATGCTTTGGAGTTAGGGTTGTTTCTTGTCTTGCCTGAACTCTGGCACACGGTAGCTTGTGCATCGTCAAGTACTTAATGAGGTCGTTTGTTGAGAAAGAAGTGCCTCATTAGACAGCTTGGCTCTATTAGAAAGGAAGGGCAAATCCATGTTGCCATTGGAGATGCTCTATGAAAATTTGATCATGAAAATATGCTCTACCAGAATTACCAGAACATTAGTCTTCAATTGTTAACATATGATCCATTAGATATTAAATAATAGGAGCTATGCTCAATGCAGAATTTGTGGGTTTCTTACAAAATTCTCCCAATTCAAAAACAGAATTCTCTCAGTCTCACTCAGTATGCAAACATGTGCACATAATGGATGGACGGACAGGTTGTCACCCAAGGACGTGAGTCCTCCTACTCTCAACGTGTTTCCATCCTCTTCAGTGGACGATTTTGCGTGGATGCAATGGTGCTGCCGCCACTTGGACAAATAGGTAGGCCAAATCAATTCAGCAAATCAGCAATCTCCTAGTTACCAAATTTAATTAAATGCATATGTTTTTCTTCCTGAACAGCTCCACAATTTACTACTACAGAAGACAGATTGAAGTAGTTTCTGCAACAGTTTTGCAAGGACTACTAGAGAACTAAAAACAACTTTGCAATGGTTCATAACACTGTTATGCAATGCATTTGCAACCACTTGAGGTTGCAACAGTTTTCGCAACAGTTGAGGCATAGATATGCATCGGTTCCGTGCCTAGTACGACTTTGGCACAGGGTTTGCAGCATTTTTGCAAATGGTTTGCAATAGACCATGAGTGCGAGGCAAAGTACGGGAACCACGTACCACAAAGTCATTGCAAAATAATTGACGTTGTGTCGCAACCGCCAGCCTTCCCATTTCACAGCACTTGCTAATTGAATGGAAACTCCTGCAAGTGGTAGAGGAAGTTATCAGCCAAACCATTCTGACGCTCCCATTGAAGCAGCTGCAGACCATGCATCCATCCTGCTGTCGAGGGTCGACCGATTCTCGAGCTCCGGAGACGACTGCCCCAACTTGCAGAGAGCCTTCGAGGTTTGGTGGCGACGCACCTTCAAACTCGTCCCTGCAGTTTGGAAGACGTGGAAGTCCCGCTCCAGCAATCGTCGTTCTAGCTAACAAGAGGCAAGCTTAGTAAGATCAATCAGCGTTGATCAACAATAGTTGTATCCTGAGAATATTTAGAGGTCTGAGAGTCGGTAACTTGCTTTAATTTAATTAGATCGATCTAATGTTGAAATAGTACTGGTTAATTAATTAGTGTAGGAGATAGAGCAGTACAGTTTGAATGCACAACAGAGTATTGATATTTGGAGAGACTTTCATGTGCTGTGGGAAGAGACCAGGACTGACTGGGCTGTGAACTGTGAAGATGGAGTTGTTGCTGAGTTCTCCAGATGAGGAGCTGCWGTGAATTGTACTATACTGTACTTGTACAGTAGAAATAGACTATGGATGATTGGACATTTAAAGCACTAATGTAGGAGGTCCATGAATGGCCCATCCAAGGGCTGAAGCTGAATTTTGGCAAGGTGTAACTGCTTGAAATAATTCTCAGTAAATTTTCCTTGAAAGACAAGTGGAATTGGCATCTAACCCAAGTAATTTTATATTTTTTTGGAGCTTTTTGAAATTAGTTATGAATTTTTGAAGTTGCAGAAAAGTGCATTTCAATGGGCATTAAAATGGACCACCTCCTCAAATGTAGACTGCTTGTACATTGGAAAGTGCAAAATGTACCTGTAGAGCATGTTCCATTTTAGAACCCGCTCCATTTCAGGACCTCCTACCTTATTACCTGGTCACTACARTCTTGAAGGACAGGTCCATGACCATTGATTTCAAGCCTCCGTGGCCATCACTCTGTTTGCTGCCATTTTGCAACTAAGGTAGAACTGCCCATTACCACCATTCCTCCAATTCCAACACCTAGATCCAAAAATCTGGGAGTTGGATTTTTGGACCCATTTGCGTTAGTGATCCAATCCATTACCACAAACTTATAGTAAAATCCTTTTAACATAATGGCAATGCACTTGGGAAACGGACATGTCAGCCCACCCTTTAACAAAGGTCTCATCCAGGGCTTTTTTTTTTTCATTTTTCACAAAGTGCCACAGTGGCGATATAAAATGTTATATTGGTGCTCCAAATTACAACATTCATCCACATATTGGATGTGTACTATGGTTTTCATCCACAATCTGGTGATTTCATCTAAGATTTTTTTTACATTCAAAGTTGTTTGGCGATTTCATCCAAGTTTTTTGACATTATTTTTGGCATTTTTTAGCCAAATTATTTTTTCCAGTGCAATCTAGCACCAAAAAGCCAAAAGAAGCCCTGGTCTGATCATGCTTTAACACTTCACCTTTGAAAATTCTATCTCTAAAAAATTTGGGAGTTGACAAATAGCTTCTCCAAAGTACCTAGGTAGCCAATCTCTATGGTAGTGGGTACTTCTACCTTAGATATGAATGAAAAATTTTACATTTGGCTTTCAAAGATGAAATTKTTTGTTTGCCACAAGTCATTGGATTTTCAAATTTATTTAGGAAAATTTGAAAGTACTTTGAAATTTTTAATGAAATCATGAAAGAAGTCCTTTCAAATGCAAAATATACTTCAAAAATTTGATATTTTCACCATTTATACCATGGAATAAGCCAAAGCTACCTTATCACTCTAATATGAGAAAGTCAACAAACAATGGTTATAGGTCCAAAGTTCATATTGATATAAAATATTGAAACTTACAAATTTTCCAATTTTTTCAATTAGAGTAGAATCTAAACTTGATAAGCTATGTTTTATTAGTTGAGCTCAAATTCAAGAAATGTCATTTTTGTGGCTAAAATTCACATAAGAGTATACCCTAGTACCAAAAACTGGTCAAAATACACTAGGATGATCCATAGACTAACCCTTGAATGCCTAAAGCACCAAATTTTGGTGTCGAAAATACTCTAGAGTTGAATAAAACCTAACCAAGATATTATTTTTGAAAGTTTATATTTTTGATCAATTCTTTTTGAAGTCGAGTCTTAGCATCAAAAATCCGATTGTGAAAATGATTTTTCTATTCAAGACTTTGTCCAAGGGAGTTCATTGCAATTGTCTTTACTTTCTGTAGCATTGAGGGCTCTTGGAAATGAGCCTCAAAAATACTAGATCTTGGAGGAAAAATCCCATTAGAAATTCATTCAAAAAAAAATTGTAGAGTAGATTTGAGAAGCCATAAATTGATTGGAGTTATGCATGTTAGGCCCTTTAACCTCATATTCTCTTAAGAACCAACTTTTGGATTTGACATGTAGAAAGAGGATTGAAGGACTTCAATCCATAAGTGATATTGTTGTGTTTTATTTTCCTATGGGATCTCTAACATGTCTAGTTTGAATTTGTATAGTTACAAACTAAAAAAATTATTTTGATTTGATTAAATTTATCAAAATGTTGACTTTTAATTCAAATTCCAAGAAGCTCAAAAAGGCTTTGGGCATTTAGGGGTTAAGCTTCCTTTTCCTTTAGAAAAGATTACTCATATAAAAGTTCTTTAAAGAGCAAGAACTAAAAATTTGCAAAATTTCAAGAAAATAAGTACTTTGACATTCTAATTTGGAAAAAAATATGAAATGATTCTAAAAACAAAATAAGCATTAGCCATTTAACAACTCTATGTAAATGGTCATTCACTAAATGAACCACTAAAATAATATTTATCATGTTTCAAAATGAAAATAAAAAAAAGATAAATTTGTGAACTTCTATACAATATACAATTAATTATTTTTTAAATTAGTCTTCAAACCTCCAAAATCAGCTAATCTAATAGAAGACCATGCTTTCCAAAATTCAACTCTAAATTTGTTTTGGGGGGCTAGAAATAGCATGACAAATCTCCAAATTGGCAAGAGCAATATAAAGTTGGGGTCTATTTTTTGATAGTAAAACATATTTGAAAATGAGGAATAATTAGACAAAAGGTGCAGTAGTCATGAATGCCTTATTTCTAAATCGTGAGTCTTTTGGAGCCACAATTCAAAAGTTATGGCCAAAAAACAAATCACCATAGAATGTGAGACTAAAAATAGTACAAGTGTTCCTTGCAATTATCCAATGCTTACTTTGAACCCTTTTGGAGTAAATTGAACCTCTAAGACATTGTGTATTGCATTGGGTTAAATAGATGCATGCGTAATTTCAGGAGCAAATAAGGGGTCTACTTTACTACAAATCACCCTGCAATGCCATGAAGTCAAATAATCTACCAATACACTAGTCATTTTTTGATGATTTCTTGTCTAGTGAGGAATTTAAAAAAAAATTCAAACCGCAAAATCAATTTGAGTTAGAGAGCTAGGTATATTGACATGGAAGTCTATATTATTTTATATAAAATATTTATAATGTGGTCTACACTAATTTCATACTATTTTATATTTATGTAATTGTCATTCAACTTTAATACAATTTCATCTACTTTCTCCAAAACTTCTAAAATTCATTTGAATATTCATACTAATTAGATTACATTTATGCAAGATTGCTCTAAGTTATCATGAGGGAATATTGAATTATTCTAACTCTTGAGCTACTTAATATAACTTGTGTTTATTTATAAAATATATTTACATCTACATAGAAAACTTCATTGATTCAATTTGGATTAAGGATGTGAAAGTAGGAAGAAATCTTGTTGTTGAGGCAATTGGAGCAGTGTCTTGAAAATACAAGATTTAGAATTGTTTCTAAATCTTTTATATAATATTTCAAAATTAAAATTTTGTAAGGTTTAGATTGCGGGCTAGAGAAATTGCACCATCA